>JAULBS010109462.1:0-15216 GCA_032355785.1 Symmetromphalus regularis | reverse complement strand
CTTACATAACCACCGCATCTCGCTTATTATCAATATTTTAAAAATAATAATGAATTATGCTCACGGACAAATAAATTTAAAAAACAAATAATGGTGTATTTTTCCGTTGAAGGTGTGACGTATATATTTTAAGTCACGTGACGGCTATTCACCCGTTAACTGTTATTTTAAAACTTCTGAATATTTTTGTAACTGCAAAAACAGTTGTACCAGCTTATTTCCCCACACGAGGAGTTCCGAATTTTGAAATTTTTAAATGTAAATAAAATCGATCGATTCGATTTGGAATTCCCTATACCATGGTTCAGTTAAAATAGCTTGCGTGATATGAAAACCACATCTAGTATAACAAATGCATATAAGTTTCATTAATAATCAATATTTAGACCACAAAGCCTCTTAAATTCCGTGGATCTATGCCTTTAACCCTTTAACTATGATACGGTTTCACAAATGATAACAGACATATAGTTTGTGATTAATTCTGGTACATGTATGTGTATTGGAATGAACGTGGTCGTTGTCTACATCATACTGCCTACTGAACAATGCATTGTAGTATGTTCTGGGTGATGACTGATCAGTTTATAGTTCAGTCAGGACAGTGACATTTTACCATCAGATCATTTACAGGTATACATGAATTTATTTCATTTCAAACATTTTGTGAATTTTTAGAATTTGAAACCAAATATAGAAATGTTTATTGAACAACACCACTAGAAAGCATTGATTTATTAATTAGCGGCTATTGGTAATTGTAACATGAAGTAGGGCCGGTGCATCCCTTTAAATATTAGGGGAGGGCAAGACTGAATAGTGGTGCCATTAGTCACTTGAAGGACGCCTACAAAGTACTCAATAAATGTAAATAATGTCGCAGAAAAGGCGCCGCTGATTATTGGGGGAGGGGGTCAAATGCCCCCTTTCCTCCATCCGGCAGCGCCTTCTGTAGTCAAAGAAACATCCGTTATATTTTTTATTAGTAACAAATGATCTTTAATATGCACTTTCCCACAGACAGGACAACACATACCACGGCCTTTGATATACCAGATTGGCTTAATCAAGTCTATTATCAAAAAATTAATAGGCATCCGCATGAACATTAGTTCGTGGAAATTGCTTTCGAGATAGCAAATGCTATTTTGGTGTTTTCTCTCAAATCTGACTGATATGTTCTTTGTGGAACATTCCACTGGGCGTGCAGACACTTAGAGTTGATATATCCATCATAATTGACACAAAACATAAGGTTTTCTCCTTTACTCCAATTTTCCTTTGTTTCCGAAACGTCTTGAGTAAGTCTGCGTCTGTCTTGATCCACTTTGTAACGTTGCATTCTGAACTTTTTATACTTCATACATAAACAATGAATCTGTTGTTAGCATCAGCTGACCTTTCTTTACAAATATTCTGATGTATTAAATTTAGAAAACACGCCACAGTTCAATCATGTATAAGAATAGAAACGAGATTACAGAAAAAACACACACAAATGCAACAACTGTCAAATAATTTTAAACAGTTTCTGATATTAACAGAAACATTAGAGAATCATTTAAACATTTCGCATATTTACAGTGCTTTTAAAGTGTTTTTATATCCATCTTATAAACTTGGTTAAGTGGACTTAATGTGTTCACAACTGATAATAACAGTGCTTATATATATAATAAATAAATAAAGTTTATCCTGACTCGTATTTAATAAAAATTTAAATAAATGTCTTAAATAACTTTTATCATAAAGCAATAACAGGTGAATAATAATAATAATTATTATTATTATTATTATTATTTTTTTATATATATATATATATATATATATATATATGAAATTGATATTTACTGAAAGAAAAAATAATCCTTTACCATGAATGGAACCCAGATCACTTGCGTACTTTCTTTTGACCATCCGTGAATGTATACATCTTACTTATTTTTGGAATATGCACTTACAGCTTTAGGGATGAGCCTCGGTGATCACTGGTAGGATATCAGACTCTCAAGCTGGAGACAGTGGTTCAAACTCCATCGGTGGCTGGCTAGCACTTGACAAAATTCCCAAGTGATTGACATCAAATTGCCGATTATTGATAATTCAGTGTGCTCTACAAAAAGAGTCGTTAAACAAAACAAGCAAACAAACTATAGCTTTGTGTATTTATATATATTCAACCATAAAAAAAATAATAAATGTTATCAATAGTCATGTATTTTATAAACTAGACGACATTCAAGGCAGATATTTTGGGATTAGATAAGCATACCACTTGTGATTAGGTGTCTGTGTGCGCAGTCATATCACAAGTTATGCACATGTTTGCTGCCAAGGGGCCATTACTGTGATCACCCCATGAAACAAAACTATTTCAACATGCACACTTTCTTTTTTGGTTGAGCATATATAATTTTATTTTATTGTTTCCTGACAAAATACGTTGCTCTTTAACACACATTTAGATATTAAATCTATATCATAAAGATAGTGCATTATTAAAAACAACGGTTATTGTTGTGTGTGTTCGTACCTATATCCGGTTATATCTGACAATCATGGACTCCTTGTGAACTCGAGCCAAGGTTAAACCAGCCAGACAGTGACACCGCGCAGTTCATGTCGAGCCAGTCACCCCCAGGTCACTGCATTCTATTTGTATTGAAGCTGTTTACAGAAACACGTAATTACTTGTATGATAAGAAATGTGTGATTGGTGCAGTACACTTGTAGATACATCAGTGACGTGTGTACTCAGACAGAAGGCAAATTATAAATACCATAAACAAAGGTGTGGTAATCATGCGCGGAATGATGACTAAGAGTTTTAAATAAGGCAATATTGTTATTCTTTTAGAATTATTTAAAGCAGTAGAGTGTTTAATTATATAAGACATTATATTCCTAGGGCGAAAATCGCTTCCTGGATGTGAGGAGGATGAGTCCCCATACCTGTGGGCGTAAATCATGGGGGCGGGGGAAAAGCACCCCCCCTTTTTGGTCAGTGGGACGCCTATATAATTATCCCCTCACTCACTTTTTGCTTAGAAAAACAGAAAATTTCAGTGAAATTAAAATTAAAATGCCTAAATAATAATCTTTACCAGTATTAAATAATGACAATCAAGATGGCAAGACATATATATAACAATAAATACAAAATACATGATAAAATACATAATAAATACATAATGTTATCAGGAGGAAAATTCTTTGTTAATAATATTAATAAACTGGCACAATTTTCTTAGTGTGACAGCATTTTTTCAGTTAAAAAGCAGTTTAAATTTAGGCGTATTTGGCCGAATAATATATAATTTCTTTAAATACATTGATCTTTCATTTTAAAATTTATCACAAATAAATAAATAATGGAACACAAGCTGAATGTATGCACACACCTCCCGAGCACACGCACACATTTTACACAGTCTGCTCACAAATAATGGAGAATTTTTTCAGACGTTACTTTGTCAGTGATCTGTCAACTGTGAAACACCTGTATATACACAGCGGAGGTCGCAGGTTTGAATTCAGTGATGAAAGAACCCCATGAAGTCACAGTGACGTAAGCCTATTTCAACAAACCTCACAGTCCAGATTTCAAGATGACGAGATACATGCAGTGTGCGGTTCAAAAAGATATGCATAAAATTAAGTTACTTCAGTCATTATCCCACTATCATCTTCATCTTCATGAATATTTCGTTACTCTGGTAATATCGCATTACATGTTAAGACCAATTTGATTACGGCTCTTGAGTGGTCTTAATAACGGAGTTTTACTGTACACAGATTCAGAGAATATCAGTGATTTTAAGATTCCTCATTTAGCGAGATGAATGCTGAAAACATATACAAAGCGGTTCAGTCATAGAGAAGTTTTTTTTTTTTTTTTTCAGGCCTGTTGGACGGATTTTCAAAGTGTTGTTCGAAACCGCAAATCTATACAGAAAAGCAAAACTGGCGAAAAAAGGGGGGGGGGGCTGAGCACCAACTAGACCCCCCCCAGGGGCTCCTACGGGCCTGGGTTGTTTTTTTTTTTGTTTTTTTTTTTAACGACAACCCTAGAGCACATTGATTTATTAATCATTGGCTGTTGATGTCAAACATTTGGTTATTTTGACATGTAGTCAAGTTTGAGCCAGCTTCCAATGGGTTTTGAACCATTGTCATCAGCTTGAGGGTCTGATGATCTATCATTCGACCACCGATATATATATAGGAGGATTCAGTCTTCAAGAGCAAATATCTCAAAACTGATGTAGTGACCCTCTTTAAGGTGACCCCAAATAAACCCTACCCCCACCTATGAACACGCCCCTACAGTTATAATCACACATCACAATTATATATGTTCATCATGGAATGCTGGAACAAACTGAAAGTAAGTAGTTTTCTTCATTTTCAAAATCATTATGCATAACTTGAAGTTAAAATATGTTAAACAATTATTTTATTTCAAGCAAACATATTAGAAATGTAACTGTTATGGTTGGGACAACCCCGTTACTTTTAAAACATTATGTTATCATTTTTATCATAATCCTTGCATGATTCGTAAAATGTAAAAAGAGATAGATATGAACTATAACCAAATGCGTATGCAAGACCACGCATTGCAAAGGTATATCATGGCCATGAAAAAGCTTTAATCCGCCATTGTGCGTATGTTACCTTTATGAATGAACTGGAACAGTGAACTACATGTAAATAATGATACATCAGAGGGCAGTGACATACATCAAAAAGGATCAAACTCTATTGTTATTTAGTGGTTTAGAGACTCTCCAATCCCACACCACTCTCCGCAGCACAAAGATTAAATCGGTTATTGGAGACATATTGTGGTAGAGTAAAAAACAAACATTTTATATGTAGATGTGGTATGGTATGGTATACACTAACCAATATTTTGTTTTAAAAGATGCCTTAAAATTTAACAGCCAATTATGATAAAAATGTTACAATTGAGAGATGTTATTTCATTTTCTCCGTTTTAAAAATAATAATTAAAAAAATAATAATAATGAAAGAAGAAGAAGAAATAAGAAATAAAAAAAAACCCCACATATTTTGATGATATTAATTTAATTTGGAATGTTTATTCTTTAGAACTGATTACACAGCTGTTAGAAGAAACAGATATTTTCAAGAAAATCATTTGATTTGATTTAATTTATTGATAACTGATTTAACTTTAAAATGTATGTAACGTTAAAAACTACTATATTTTAAGGTTTCTTAAAAGAATGTTTTATACACTAACTCCGGAAGCAGTTACTGGATTTGGCTGAAGTTTGGAACACGCAGTAGTCAGACAGTCAAGATTAGGACTGGTTCAAAACACGTCGGAGCCTGGCTAACACTTGATTACATGTCGAACTTTCCAAATGTTTGACATCTAATAGCTGATGATTAATTGATCAGTGTGCTCTAATGGTGTCGTTAGACAAAAAACAAAACAAAAAAAAACAACAACTAACAGCACACAAATGTTTAATAGCATAACTAGAATTTATTAAAGAAAGTAAAGTAATGTTTGTTTTGTACATTGATTTTTTTATCTTATCAGCGGCTATTGGACATCAATCATATAGTAATTTTGACATATTTATTTAGGTTACTATTTCCGATAAGCAGCAAGGGGTCTTTCATATGCACTGTCCCACAGACAGGACACCACTGGTTGGAACGGAAGATAGCCCATACTGCATATGGGTCCACTGAGAAGGATCGATCCGACGACCGAGAGCTTCATAGGCAGGCGCTCTACCACTTGAGCTACATCCCGCTCTTCAGAATTTATTAAAGGGGTTATGAAAACAGATCAGACTACATTTTATTCATAACCCCAACTAACAGCCCGGTCCCCAGCCTACTCTTGTTTTGCCTCACCTGGTTAACAGAGCTATCGAATACACACATAGTTATGTAGATGGTATCACTGGATAGATTACAACTGTCTTTCTTGAAAAGAGAGAGAGAAAGAGCGATAGAGACGTCTTTCAAACCAACTCCAAGTAACTAGAGTGTGCCCATTGTGTTGTCTCCATAACTAGGACTAACAGAAAGGAATAAGTTTAAAGGTAGGTGTTTGTGACAATCTGTCGGCATATAGACTTAATTTATAAATAGGACGGATGTATACATACTTCATTAACGTCTTGTATAATATCGTTACCAAACATATATACTGAAAATATCTTCACGAAAGGTAAATTCATTTGTATTATGTCGTGTAACTTTAGACTTTGTATGTGTGCAATGTATACAAAACATGTTTGAAGTGGTTGGTGTGAAAATGCAGTTAGGGATTGTGTGGACTGTATATACATTTTTATAAATACTAGTACATGTACATGTATATCTTTTGTAAGAGCGAAATCGCTTCCTGAAAGTGGGGGAGACGGAAAATTCCTCCCTGTCCAAAAATGGCGGGAAGAAATATAAAATAGTATGTTAAAATATATAGAGGATATTATATGAGTGTCCATGCCCGATGATGTTTACGACACGATATGATAATTTAGGCACGAGTGTCGTAAACATCGTCTGTCATGGACACGAATATAATATTCTGTTTATTACCGTAACACTGTCTTGCTAAATGAACATTCCAGTCATTGTTTACAAACTTACGTTTACTTAACTGCAGAGTAATGTTTGTTCATTGATGTCTTGAAAACATTTTTAAGTGAAGCCTTTAAATAACCAATCAGGGGAAAATGTACTCTTGCAACAGCCAATCGTTAAACGACAATCCTAGGAGGACAGATGATTATTATTAAATATGTAATAACGTATGAGGGAAATCATACGATAAATATTACCCACTTTATGCTGTACCGCGTAGGTAATAATTTGGTTTATGTTTACATATGTAGATGCATTAACACGGATATTTGAGCCTCAGTTGTCCAGCAGAGCATACTTGACTGCAACCAATGAAATTGACTGCAGCAGTCAGCAATGCTGTGAAGATTGCTGCAGAGTTTTTCATTCACCATGGCATTTTTTTTTGCCGCAGGCTAAATTTGTTTTAAACAAGGTGTATTTATTTTCTTATTACTATAAATAAAGTATACTTTATACTAAAATTGCTATAGAAAATACCATGGACACTATTTCTCCACAGCATTTATTTTGCCATGGACATTTTCTTAATTGCAAGGGTTGGGACTGTGAAGGTGAAGACAGTGATTCAAACACCTTTGGATGCTGGTTCACACTTCAGATTATGTGACAGAATTACAAAATGTTTGACATCCAGTAGCTGATGATAAATAAATCAATGTGCTCTAGTAGTGGCATTAAACTAACAAAAATAAAATATAACACAGACATAGGTTTGGCCTGTTAGCCATTTCACTTCTTATAACAAATAAATATTATTTAAACTGTACATATGTTCCACATACACAACACAAACAAGATTTAATACCAGGTATATTTTTATAACATTTACATGCATTCTTACAAATACCAAGAATGAATGTAATACATTCATGCACATTCTTACATAATGTATATTTCATATATATAATATAAATATGATATAAGCTGTCTCATAAAAAAAAGCCTACATCTTCACAAAAACGTGTTTGTTTTTTATTTGAAATAATAGGTAATTACTTCCAAAAACTGATCTCACGTTTTAGAGTATGAAATATATCTGACAAAAAATATATGTGTCAATGACGTTAACAATGTCAAAATAAAATTACTGTGTTACCACCAGATACGTTAAACAATGTTATTGACGTCATGCCAACTTGTTGGTTATCTCATGTGACAGGTCATTTGTTTTTGGCAATTATCTTAAATTTATTATATATATGCAAACAAGAACATAAAGTATGTCTTGGCACATCACCTTCGAAATTATAATACATTTTATACTCATAAGATAAAGTCTGTTTCAAACTGTAATAGATTTCATGTATATAAGATAATGTCTGTTTCAAACTGTACTCGATTTCACGTATATAAAATAATATCTGTTTCAAATTGTAACAGATTTCATGTATATAAGATAATGTCCATTTCAAATTGTAATAGATTTCATGTATATAACATGTTTGTTTCAAATTGTAATAGATTTAATGTATATAAAATAATGTCTGTTTCAAATTGTGATAGATTTCATGTATATAAGATAATGTCTGTTTCAATTTGCAATAGATTTCATGTATATAAGATAATGTCTGTTTCAAATTGTGATAGAATTCATGTATACAAGATAATGTCTATTTCAAATTGTAAGATTTCATGTATATAAAATAAACATTTCTTACAAGAATTTGTTACATATCATTTTAAATTTCAATAAATTTTATATCTAAAAATGGACATAATTACTTATGATTTGCTACAGTCACATTCATGATCATAAATAATTAAAGGACACTGCTGAAGGTTAAAATTTACTACACATGTAGATTTTTGTTACTGCATAATCAAATGCTGTCTTAAGATGTGGATTATCATTTTGCAATATATTAAATTACATAAGAGGAAGTCATTTTATTCCATGTATGCTGTAATACATAAGTATGTGAAATTTTATGATAAAAACTAAAACAAAGTGACATTAATTTTATATGATATACAAGGTCTAATTCAGCAATCTATTTATAGATAGCTTCCCAATAGACCAGTTCTCTCTAAACTGGCAGTGATTACAAGCTAGACCAAATATACTAAACAGCAAAAGAAATGCAAATGTTTGTTCAGATCCAGTTTAATTAAATTAGATGAAAAATTCATTCATGATAACCGTTTAATGAAAAAACTTTTATTCAATCAAACATTGCAAATTAAATTTGCATTTCTTTTGGTGTTCAGTATATAATCAATTTGCCCCCAAGTGTATATAATTTTGTACTTTCATCTAATCCACAAAATATGTTTCAACCCATTTATTTTACAGCTCCAAACTGGTTTACAACACTAAAATTGTTTTCATGTCCCACAAGGACTCAATTCAAAGGGAGTATGATGTATATTTTTAATTTGGCAGTTAATATCTGGATAAATGCTGACTGGTTTCTGGAGTACTCGGAAGCTTTTAGTGTTCAAATAACCAAGATGACAAATAAAAGGGGATGGAAATAGAGAAAACTAACCATATGTGTTCCAGTTACCAAGCACAGAATCATATAACAATTACAATGAAGCTACAGTATTTTTGTAATATTTTTAATTAATGACCCCCCCCCCCACTCCCCTAAAAATAATAATAATAAAAATATATCATGTATGTATATTCCTACAAATAACCCAAAACTTACTTGTACCAAAATATGATAAACTTAACATTTTAAGATTATCTCTCAAAACTAGCAGAGCCTAAACCAAAAAAAAAAAAAAAACAGAGAGAGAAATATTTCCAGGAATCCAACACAACCTCAAAAAACGTCCAATAATTTTATCTGCTATTTTAATAAATATTTATGATTTTTAAAAAAACTAAAATTGGCATAATCATAGTTTTAAAAAAGTCCCTACTTGCCTTACCTAATTTGAAAAAGTAACTCATTCCATGAAACATATTTTTAATGCTGTTTCACCACATCAAAGAATTATAGTCACTCATATCCAAATAAAATGTCTTTAAACTGATTAAAAGAGAAAATGTTTTGTCCCACATTGTTGATAACATGGATTGTTCAGCACATACAGGCATCTTCATAATAAATTACACAAACAAACCAGAGATGATCAAGTAATCTCCTTTTCTGTTGGCGGTCGTTCTATACTATTCCTCTTTATACAGTCCACAAGCCAGCGAATCCCTTCATCAACACCATCACTGAAAACAAACAAACAAACACAGACTGAAAACAAAATTAACCGTCCTTTAAATACT
The DNA here is from genome assembly GCA_032355785.1 of Symmetromphalus regularis. Lineage (NCBI taxonomy): Eukaryota > Metazoa > Mollusca > Gastropoda > Neomphalida > Neomphalidae > Symmetromphalus > Symmetromphalus regularis. The sequence goes on along the minus strand of JAULBS010109462.1, from coordinate 5,345 downwards.
GACAAATTTACAATCATGGCACTTGTCATCAGTGCCAGCCATAGTGGTGCAGTGGTTAAGCAATAAGATTCATGGCTGGTAGGTACTGAGATCAAATCTCAGTCAAAGCATGGGATTTTTTTATCTTTACACCGGCTTCAACACAGAGTGATTGATCCGCAAGGCTCAATGTGTAGGTGTGCACCATGCACCGACCAGTGGTCCATATCTGGTTCATCAAAGGCTGTGGTATATGCTCTGCTGTCTGTGGGAAAGTGCATATAAAAGATCCCTTGCTACTAATTGGAAAGAGTAGCCTATGTGGTGGTAACAGGTTTCTTCTAAAGACCATGAGTTGCAAAATTCTGTATGTATGACAACTAATAGCCACTGAATAAACAATGTGTTGAGGTGTTGTTAAATAAACAATTCTTTCTTTCACTGCCATCACTAAATCGTTTTGCTATGACATTACAATGGGAATTTCAAGAAAATGAAGTACAGTGCTGCTGCAAATCAATAAAAATCAGCTTTTATAGCAAAATTACTGACTGCTTCCACAAACACTGAGAGCTGAATTAATATGCTCGCTCACTTAAAACAATATGATGATTTGTCAATTTATACTTAGTCTACAAGTAAATATGTGTATTAAAATACTATTAAAAAAAATACTGTAATCAATAAGTAATTTAAAAGATTAAATTGATTTGTTATTACCCATTGTATACCAAAGATTGTGATACATACATGTAAAATGTACTACCAAAATGTAATGTTATATAATATTACCCCAACCAACTAATAATTTAAAAAATACTATAGCCAGTGTGGTGGGACATTTTTTGTGTAGACCAGGTGTACAAATACTACATGTTTTAACATCTAATAGCAATTTAAAGAAAATAATCAAAATATTACATTTTCGTTAAAAAAAAAAAATAATTAAAAAAAAAAAATTATAAGATTTTTAGGGATCATTTTTTAAAAAACTTTTCATTTGCCATCTTAGTATACATCTACTAACACAGGATAGGTGACTAAGTAATAGCAGTGAGAGAAAGCTGTGACCGATATACTGGTCTAAAAAGCTATGTGACTATAAAATATGTTTGCACATTCACACTAACTTGGCAATATTCATCCTACATGTATGAGGAAGCAATAAATAATGTAATTACATATTGGTTCTGTTATTACAGTTCACACCCATCCAATCCATCAAATGATGACAACGAATTTTCATTAATTTCTTCATAAAATTACATGCACTGTTAAGTGTATGTATATAATAAAAGCCCTGTGATATGTCATTTTTTTTGTTTGAAAGATTCAACGTATCCTGTACACTAAAACACATATACTAAAGAAAAGGTTGTTTTATTTAACAACGCCTCTAGAGCACATTGGACGTCAATCATATGGTCATTCTGACATATTTATTTAGAGGAAACCTGCTGCTGCCACATAAGCTACTCTTTCCAATAAGCTGCAAGAGGTCTTTTATATGCACTCTCCCACAGACAGGACAGCACATAACATGATCTTTGATGAACTGGTTGTGGACCACTGGTTGGAATGGAAAATAGCCCAAACTGCCAATACTGCTGTAAAATTGTATAGACTTTTCCTGTAAACCCTGTACACTAAAGAAAATATAATATCACTATATTAGTGTGAAACACACTTCTCCTGTAAAGCCCATGCACTAAAATACACATAATTAACCTATACTGGTGAGGAACTTTCATCACAATTCTCCTGTTCTCAGTGAACAATTACCATGCAACCACACCATTGCGAAAACAACTTAATGAAAATTGGGAGAACAAACGACTTTTAGCCCTGGTACATCAATAAAATGCCTCATTCAACATCCTCAGTGTGGGGAGTAAATTGCATTTACATGAAATGCTCATATCAAACTGAAATCAGTCCCGCCAGTCTTTTGCAACAAGTGGAGTAATGGTAATTGTAATTTGAAGACAGTGTCTCGACCAATCCGTCAAGCATGAAATGGTCATGTCTGAGAACTGTGTTTAGTGGGGTCACAAATAACCTTTCACTTTTTGACAATTACGGTAAATCAGAAAATATTTGAGAGATAGAAATAAATGATTAAAGTATTAGATATTTGTTATTAACTCAGGGTTTAATTTCTGAAATCTGAATTAATGCCAGTGGCTCTAACTTTGATTTAAAAAAAGAAAATTATCCACACCACTAAATCACATTGATTTATTGATCATCAGCTATTCGATGTCAAACATTTGGTTATTTTGACTCATAGTTAAGTGTGAGCCAGTCTCCAGTGGGTTTTGAACTAGTGTCATCTGCTTGAGAGTCCAATGATCTACAGCTGGCCCAATGAGGATTAACAACAAGGGGTCTTTTATAGGCACTTTCCCAGACTGGACATCATATGCCGTGGGTTTTGTTACACCAGTTGTTGACCACTAGTTGGAATGAGAAATAGCCCAAGTTTGAGCTGTATCCCACTCCCTGAGTTCTGGCGTACTGATTTAGTACGAGAGAAGAAAACCACTTCCACCACCCAGGCTAATGTTTCCACCTGGCAGAAATGGTTCTTTAGCATACTTCCCCACAGACAGGTCAGCATATACCCTAGCCACTGATACACAAATCTTGCAGTACTCAGAGGAAATACACTGCCACCACATAGGTTATACCTTCCAATTAGCAGCAAGATTTATTTTATACATTTACATTCTGACACAACAGCCCATACTATAACCTTTAATATTCTAATCACTGGTATAATATTATGAGACAAGATACCCACAGATAAGCTGCATGTTTATTGGAAATTCATGTTTCCACAAATCTCAGAAATGTAACAGCCAATTGGTTGATTGTACTTATTTTCATGCTTATATCCAATTAAGGTCCAAGCATGTTGTCCTGGGCACACAACTCAGCTTTCTGTGATATCTGTTCAGGACAGAGGTTAGTGCTAGTAGGAGAACCGAAACCTGCTGCCGCCACACTAATGTGGCTTCTCTTATCAATAAGCAGCAAGGGATCTTTTATATGCACTATCCCAGACAGGATAGCAAATACCACAGCCTTTGATAAACCAGTTGTGGACCACTGGTTGGTGTAAGTGGTATACACCTACCCACTGAGTATTGTAGAGCACTCACTCTGGATTGGAGCCAATACTTACATTAAAAATCCCATGCCTCGACTGAGATTCGATCCCAGTACCTACCAACCACGAGTCTGACAGCTTAACCACTATGCCACCGGGGCCGGTTTAACAGTCAATTTTTCACAACATTGTAATTAAGTCAGACTTAATTACAGCATACTCGGTGACAGGACCAACTGTAAGTTGTGCAACTCCTTCCAATTAGCAATAATGGATCTTTTATATAAATTCACCCACAGACAGGACAGCACATGATATATCCTTTGACAAACACATCGTGTCTAACTCACTGAGCTGACATACAAAGTAATCACTAATAAAACTGAGTTACGAGACTGGGGTGCATTGTGTTGAAATGTGACGATCTGACTGCGACGAAAGCAAGTGAGTAAAATTGTGTTTATGTACTGTGGAGATTTTATATGTGTGCTTAATTACTACTCAAGCTCCTCATGGGAAAAAAAAAAAGAGAAAAGTTTGTTTTATTTAACGACGCCTCTAGAACATATTGATTTTTATCTTATCAACATAGGCTATTGGACTTCAATCATATGGTCATTCTGACCACTCTTTTCTGATAAGCAGCAAGGGGTCTTTTATATGCACCATCACACAGACAGAACAGCACATACCACGGCCTTTGATGAACCAGTTGTGGATTACTGGTTGGAACGGAAAATAGCCCAAACTGCAAATGGGTCCACTGAGAATGATCGATCCGACAACCTACCGGTTCACAGGCAGACATGCTACCGTTTGAGCTACATCCCGCTCCATATTAAAGTTCTAAGATCTGGATTCTACTGAAAGTAGTTTTCAATTCAAGACTGGCCTCTATTGCTGGATTTACGGTAACGCCAATAAAGTGAGCGCAGACAAAATATTATCTGTAAACCCCGCCCCAATCGTTTACTTTCACTTTAAGCAATAGGTCTCGTGGCTGGTAGATACAGGGATCGAATCTCAGTCGAGTCATGACATTCTTAATATCGATACCGGCTCCAACCCAGAGTGAGTGCTCCGGGAGACTTAGTGGGAATGTGTATACCACTTACACCGATCGGTGTTCCACAGCTAGTTATCAAAAGCCGTGGTATATGCTATTCTGTCTGTGGGATAGTGTATAAAAAAGAAACCTTGCTGCTTATCGATAAGAGAAGCCGCATTAGTTTGGCGGCAGCGGGTTTCTCTACTACTAACACTAACCTCTGTCCTGGACAGACAGTACATGAAGCTGAGTTGTGTGCTCAGGACAACGTGCTTGAAACTTAATTGGATATAAGTACGGAAATAAATACAGCGAACCATTATTATTGTTTTTAATTATTATTATTTTTATTATTATTATTATTATTATTATTATTATTAGTAGTAGCAGTAGTAGTAGTAGTAATTATAGAAGAAGAAAGAGAAGAAGAAGAAGTAGTAGTATGTGTACAGTTCTAAGATCTAGATTCTAATGAAAGTAGTCTTCAATTCAAGTCCAGCCTCTGTTGATATCTTTACGGTAATCCCAATGAAGTGACGCAGACATCATCACAACGCCAGTAGGCGAACTATTACCTATTATCTCCGGTCTGATTATCATGCGATCTTAATCTTTTAACTCCCAGACATCTAACCAGCCGACACTCTGAACCGACGATTCCGCTCTAGCCGTGGACAGTATCGTGTTAAAGATTGCATTGGACTAAATAAAATCCCATTGACGACCATAGTAACATTTCTTAATAAAACTAATAGAAGCAACGTTTCAAACCACCGGGCCAGTATAGACTTATACCACTGACGACCATAGTAACATTTCTTAATAAAAGTAATAGAAGCAACATTTCAAACCACTGGGCCAGTATATACTTATACCCATTGACGACCATAGTAACATGTCTTAATAAGAGTAACAGAAGCAACGTTTCAAACCACTGGGCCAGTATAGACGTATACCCATTGACTACCATAGTAACATGTCTTAATAAAAATAATAGAAGCAACGTTTCAAACCCCTGGGCCAGTATAGACTTATACCCTTTGACGACCATAGTAATATTTCTTAATAAAACTAATAGAAGCAACGTTTCAAACCCCTGGGCTAGTATAGACTTATACCATTGACGACTATAGTAACATTTCTTAATAAAACTAATAGAAGCAACGTTTCAAACCACTGGGCCAGTATAGACTTATACCCATTGAC
>JAULBS010109451.1:0-15217 GCA_032355785.1 Symmetromphalus regularis | reverse complement strand
CTTTTTTTTATTTTATTGAGTATTTTGTAGGCGGCCTTGAAATGACTGATGGCGCCATTCAAATAATTGTTTATGTCCCTATTGTGTATTCCCCCCCCCCCATATTTAAATGGCTGTGCCGGCCCTGATAGTACAAGGAATCAAAACGTTTCACCTCTTTCTAATTATAAAATTACTGTAACATGATTGTTCATTGTAAAGTATCATATACACCGTTGTATTATTCTGCAGAATATCTTAATTCTTAGATTTTTAGTAGCTGTACCGTCACAGCACGTAAAATTATTTTAAATGTATTATGAACAGTGCCGGATTTACCTATAGGCTTAGTAGGCTGAAGCCGAGGGTCTCAAAATCTAGGGCCTCCGGCCAAGATGTACTATATTTTAACACTGTCATAGGCAATGCCGGATTTAGGCATAACCTAAACAAGTTACAGCTTAGGGCCTCACAATCTGTAGGAGCCTCACAAAATTTCAGGGTGTTTTTTTGCTTGTAAAATTTTAATTGGCTTTTGTGTGTATTGTAGTTTTTAACAATGGGCCTCCAGTCTTTATATAGTTTAGGTCTTCACCAAGTCTAAATCCAGCACTGATTTTGAACGCAATGGAATTTTTTTTTAATTCTATAGTCTCCCTCAGTTCTTAGCAGCTGTACAGTTATAACCCATATACTGTTTAAAATGTGAATTTAATGGAGTCTATCTAGTCTAAATCATATTATTTCAAATGTATTATAACTTACCGTAACAGCTCATACACTGTTTAAAATGTGAATTTAATGGAGTCTATCTAGTCTAAATCATATTATTTCAAATGTATTATAACTTACCATAACAGCTCATACACTATTTAAAATGTGAATTTAGTGGAGTCTATCTAGTCTTAACCATATTATTTTAAATGTATTATGAATGTAATAAACGTTATGTTATTCTATTGACTACCTCATTTCTTAGCAGCTGTACCGTTACAGCCCATACACTGTTTAAAATGTGTAATCTAACTCATATTATTTATATAAAATATAAACAAAGTTTTGTAATTCTATAGACTTACTCAGTTCTTAGCACCTGTACCGTTACAGCCCATATACTGTTTGAAATGTAAATTTAATGGAGTCTATCAAGTCTAAATATTGTTATTTAAAATGTATTATAACTTACCGTTACAGCTCATATAAAGTTAAAATGTGAATTTAGTGGAGTCTTGTCTAGTCATTTAAAATGCGTTATGAATGTAAAGTTTAAAATGTGAATTTAGTGGAGTCTATCTAGTCTAAATATTGTTATTTAAAATGCGTTATGTATGTAATAAATAACATTTTGTAATTCTATAGACTACCCCAATTCTTAGCAGCTGTACCGTTACAGCCCATACACTGTTAAGAGACGTGCTCTGAGCGGGGTCTGGCGGATTATGTTCCGCTGAACATACCGGCGTGTCAACTGTTGTGTTTATGGGTGTCTGCTGCCAGGTTTTACCTCTGTTCTAATCACTATTGTGAAGCAGATTATTAACAAATGACATAAATGCCTAGCTGGTGTATTACTTATCAGACTGTACTAACAGGCGGTGTGATATTACCATTGAGAATTGATAAGAAAACAAAACATGTACAGCGTATCTTATACGTGGAATCCAGTGTGGGAGTTTAGGGTCAGCACTGAACACTCAAATAAATAAATAAATAAATAAATAAATAAATAAATAAATAAATAAATAAATAAATAAATAAATAAATGAATGAATGAATTAATGAATGAGTTAATTAAATGCATACACATTAAAAGACATAAATAAAAATGATTAATTAATTAATTAATTAAAATGAATAAATCAAATAAAAATCAGATTAATCAAGTAAATAAATAAATAAATAAAAATAACATTATGATTCCTTTTTTGAAAAGATTTCTGCTCATTTTAACTCCCCTCACCTAAAGACCACATTGAGCTATCGGATGTCCAACATTCAGTAATTTCAGCCTCGGGTGGATTTTGAATTACCGTCTTCTTTAGAAGTCCACTGGTAGGACATCGGAATCTCAAGCCGAAGACATTGCATATTTCTAGTTTTCTCTCAATACATACATATATAATGGATCACTGACTGCAACCTCTTCTCCCTCCCAACTCATTTCTGTACTTATTTGTGTACAAAACCAATCAAGTGTTAAAGTTAATTATATACCATGCATTGTACGTTATTAACACTAATAAGCAGTAGCCATATTCCGACACAATATCCTGTTGTATGTGGCTATTTACAAAAGTCAACTACAGGGTCCAATTTCATGGTTTGTCTAACCGGACTACCGGTATTGTTCAACATGGGTTCTGTCTAGTGTGACATTCACGTTATGGATGGATAGTTGGTACAACCTGTTCTGTGATGTTATCATGTCCATTTAGGTAATCGCCAGGCCCGGTCAGTAAAATTTGTTTTATTTAACGACGCCTCTAGAGCACATTAATTTTTATCTTATCATCGGCTATTGGACCTCAGTCGTATGGTCATTCTGACAAGAATTTAGAAGAAACCCGCTGCTGCCTCTTAGGCTACTCTTTGCGATAAGCAGCAAGGGGTCTTTTAAATGTACCGTCCCACTGACAGGGCAGCACAAACTACGGCCTTTGATGAACCAGTTGTGGACCACTGATTGGAAAGGAAAATAGCCTAACCTGCAAACGGTCCACTGAGAAGGATCGATCCGACGACCGACTGGTTCACAGGCAGACACGCTACCGTTTGAGCTATATACCGCTCCCCAGGCTCGTTCAGGAAGGATGTTCAGGTTAGCCAGTTTGCATAGGACTACAATTTTTACGGGTCCTTCGCCCCCTGGTATTGAGCATTAATTACAAAAATACTTGATGAGCAGTTTGAAATGATGGCCTATATTTACCATCTGGCCTGGGCCTATTACCTGATTTTCACAGCCCTGGTAATCGCGATACATAATTTGCCAGTCTGAGGATAGTAAAATATTGGATCATTGGAAAATAATTTTAACTAGTACTTCAAACCCTTAAAACATGGGTCTAGAAACCTCAAATGATGTGCTTGTGTTAGTAATTCCTAAGATGTTGGAAAAAATATAATTTTCAGTAATGGAGACGCTATTTGGTATATTTAAAACATTGTCCACAGATACATGGATTCCTACCTTCCGTTTTAGAAGGAAAAAAATTATTTATAACTATGCTGAAATTCTTCTTGAGTAATACTATTTAGCTCCCCCCCCCACCCCCGAATTAAAATTTTGTTTTTTGTTTTTATCGACGCCTCTAGAGCACATTGATTTTTTTTTTATCTTATTATCGGCTATTGGACGTCAATCATATGGTCATTCTGACATATTTATTTAGAGGAAACCCGCTGCCGCCATATTGGCTACTCATTCCGATAAGCATCAAGGGGTCATTTATATGCACAGTCCCACAAACAGGACAGGACCTTGGCTGAACCAGTTGTGGACCACTGGCTGGAATGAAAAATAGCCCACACTGCAAATTGATCCACTAATAGAAGGATCGATCCGACGACCGATCGCTTCATAGGCGGACACTCTGTCGTTTGAGCTACACCCCGCTGTGGTCGAGTAAAAAAGGACGATACATCTTTGAGCCAGTAGTTATTTTGTTCACCAATCACTATTCTTTAGATTCCAGCTTCATTTATTATCAATGTACATTACATTATCAAACACACACTACCAAATGTATGTGTGTTGCTCGAAAAGCTTCCTATCGAAGTTTTCTCAGAGTGGTATTAAGTTGAATGTATGTACAATTTTGTATGTTTCAGTCACGTTGTTCCACCCAACAAAGGGGAATGAACCAATTATTTTTCGTACGGACTAGGTTGCTACTCCCTCAGGCGAGTGGGATTATTTCTTAATTCAAACCCCTGTTAGTCTATGCTGTACTCGTTTGAAGATTGCTTTTATATATTGTTCATAACTAAATCGTCAGTACGCTGTTTCATGTAAGCATTCTTTTTTTTTATCTTTTGAGTTATTTATCATGAGTGCTGCAAATCATCGTGGTTTTCTTAAAACAAACAGGCTACAGGCCTCTGTTTTCAAATATTAAGTATTCATAAGGTCTACATATAATTAATTGACGAATCTATCAAACTCCTTTGACATTAAAAGTTGCGAGTCCTAAGTGATTTCAGAGAGTATCTGATTCGCAGGATCTCCTGAAAAGTGTGCACAGGTACATTTATATTAACGGATGACCAACATAAATATAAAGTAGTAATTATTGCTGTAGTAGTAGTAGATTTATGGGCTCTTAATATTTAATTAACAAACACACGTATTTCCTGTTGTTAAGAATAGTAAATTAGAACTATCAGGGCCGTGCAGCTGCCAATAGACCAAATGTTAAATATAGGCTGCTAATTAAGTATTTTTGTAATCAGTGCTAAATATTATTTACATTTAGTGTATATGATATACTTATGAACCCCCTTGACTCTTATTTACAATATCAATATTCTTTACTAAACACCAAAGGGTCCACGTTTCCCTATTCCAGGGGCAGAAGGCCCCCTCAAAATCATAGGCCCATGCCAACTGACACACCTGTCCCTCCCATCTGTTCTGGCCTGATAACCATGTGCGTAAATCCCTCACGTTTTGCTTAAAAAACTGTGAGTAAAATGCCTAAATAATAATGTTTACCATTATTTCACTTTGTTGTATCAATGTAGCACTTAACCATGTCGTCATAGCGAAATATACCGAAGTACACATGGAGTCTATAATGGCGTCAATCCAGGGGGAATGGGCGGACCTATCCTACTCACATTTTGGACAGGGGGTTGGTCCATCACCCACTTTTTGGACAGGGTGAATGTTCTGTCCCCTCCCCCCTCACTTTCAGGAAGGGATTTTCGCCGTTGCTGAGAACTATTCTCATTGTATTGGCGGCACAGTGTTGACTTGTCTTAGCTTGCCCTTCAGATTGTCTTCACTGATTAATTGTTTATATCTTGCTGTTCTTACGAGCAGGTTCGTCGAGGCTAGTGCACACATTGAATGTTGTGGACGTACCGTAGACAATGTCAACATCTTACAGACGAAATACGTCCACCATTGTTCAGGAAGGTGAGCGCTTGCGGTCGCTCGGTAGACTGGTTTTAACACCTGACTGCTAATAAATGTTATGTGATAGAAGATGATGGTAAACAGTCAAACAGTTTGCGAGCGCTCGCCCTCTTGAACACGTTACATCTGTCCTGTGTAGCGTACCGACTCTTCATTCAGTGATATACTAGTATTACTGAAAGAGGACAATGTATATTGTTAGGTTCTAGTCGCTCTAAAAAGTACATTGTATTGTGGAAGGCCTTTTGATAGACATTCCATTAAAGGTGCACTACCATTCTTACATTTGTCATATTTTTCTATTTCTACATATAGTAGTGATAACAGCAGCAAATTATTCGACCACTACACAAGTAATGGCTTGATCAACTCACGGTATTAAAAGAATAATACCGTACACACAGATACAATGAAGGTTCTTACCAAGGATGAACACTGTCCCAAAGATCATAGATATACTTGTAAAATGCTTGTATAGTAGTTGTTTGAATTTAATCGATAGAATACTCTATATTTCAACATACATATTAATAACAGGAACCTTGGCATTTGCTATTGAACTGGGGGCAATAAAATATCTTTTTAAAAATTAAAAAAAAAAAAAATTCTTCGTAGGACCGCCACAAATTCCCGTCGGGTGCATTTTAAAGTATTTTCTTATGGATTTTTTTTTTCTTTTTTCTGGTAGTGAATTGCATTAACTGATAGTAATTTGTTTCGTGCAGAGTATGTTCTTTTAAATACAAAACATTTCAACACTAATATACGTTGGAGGTCTGCCACTTTCTGCAACTATAAGACTATTTAATTATCTGAATAAATTGTATTAGAAATGTAATGTTAAGAACCTGTGGCAGGTCTAGAAGGCAAGGGCCAGGACCCTCCTAAAGTTTGCAATTAAACGAATTTATTATTATAATTTATATAATTATATATATATATATACACACACATATATGTGTGTGTGTGTGTATTTTTTTTACTTGAAAGGCCCTTCTAAATGAATTTTCTGGATCCGCCACTGATATTAAAACTCACATACTATAAAGCTTGTTGTATACCGTTTTAAATTGTGCATAATATAAAATTGTGTGACAGGAAAATTTTCTTTAATGTCCGGCACACACTGACCGATAAACATATTGACCGTCAGAGCAAAACTAATTTCCAGTCGCGTGATTATGACGGTAATGTAACTTCAATGACTAACAAGCGCCATTACTATTTAGCAATAAGCATGAACATAGTTATTTGTGACACATTCTGTTTACTAGACAAATTCCAACTTAGACTCATAAATGTTTAACTGACCGATTTTAATATCACGCAACATACAGTTAATCGACATTCAATTAACCACTCCGTAATACCCACACCGTCAAAACCAGGTAGACTAGGCAAGCATTGCTATTCATATTTAAATATTTATAATTACACCATAGTATGACCCGCACCCCCATCCCCCAATAGCCGATATTTAATTTTGTACTTTTGGGTTGTTAAATAATCAATCAATTAATGGTATTCATATTTCAGGCTGTTGCAACCAGTGGTCAACAACTGGTTCACCAAAGGCCGTGGTATGAGCTGTCCTGTATATGGGACAGTGCATATAAAAGACACCTTACTGTTTATCGGAAAGAGTAGCCAATGTTGCGGCAGCATGTTTCTTCTAAATAGATATGTCAGAATGACCATATGATTGACGTCCAATAGCCGATGATAGATAAAAATCAATATGCTCCAGAAGCGTCGTTAAATAAAACAAACTTGTTTTCATATTTCAGGCCTGTAGGACGGATTTTCAAAGTCGGATGGGGGTGTATGAAATGTGTTGTGCGAAACCGCGAGCGCGCAGAATCTTTACCCGAAATAAAAACTGGGGGGATACGGGCCAGTGTTTTAATTATTCACCGTTTTAAACATACAGTGCTTGTGGCTAGCACTGACTGTTTGTCGTATATCTTGGTTTTAACTACCCACCTGTTGAAAATACAAGAGTTGTGTAAAAATACGTATCGCGTTCAAAATGATGACGTCAGAAGTTGATGCTTCTTACCTTTGTTATTTTTACATTAAATTAGCAACAATATCGGATTTTCTAACAAATATTACATCGGTTCGGTAATAAATCAAATGCTAAAAACAAAATTGCAAAAAAAAAAAAAAAACGCTTTGTGCTTGGAAAATCTTTATAAATGAAAGTTGCTTCCTAAATACAATTTACATTGTAGCATATTGCCATTTGTTAAAATTGAAATAAATAAATAAAATTTAAAAATATAATAATACTAAAATAAAAAGAAAGAAAGAAAGAAGAAAAAGAACAACAAAAAACAACTACAGATACAATTAGTTAAAACTCTTTTAAAATGTTTTTGTATGTGCAAGACTTTATTCATATTATCATTACTGTACCCAGTTCTGAAGAGTGCAGGTGGGTAACCAAGCCATTAATCCGAACCTTATATGTACAGCTAACAAACATAAGCGTACCAGACGTGGGTGTGTGTGTGTGTGTGGAAGGGGGAGCAATGCCCACACCCCACCCCCACCCCCCCATGATGGAGGAAGTTTCTTATTCGGGCAAAAATGAAGGTGGTATTTTCTTTTTAAACCCTTAAATTCTTGCCAAAATCACCCCTCCCACCTAAAAATGGGAACCCGTACGTAGGGCCGGATTTATAAGGGAGGCAAAGGGGGCAATTTAATTTCTATATTGAGGGGCCACGAACCTGAAGAGTCCCGAGCCCCCCGAACCTGAAGTGCTCCGTGCTCCCCAACGTCTAAATCCGGCCATGCCTGTACGCCTGTGCTATCAAACAATCACTTTACGATTATTTACAATAAAATGACGAATCAGTTGTGGTCAAGTCATCAACAATATAGAAAAAACCCAGACGCTTTTGTACTTTAAGATTTTCATCAATCTTGGTTTGACTTTGATTGTTTTCTTTTCAAACAGTGTTATTCTTTACAGCAAAGGCCACTGTTTTTTTGTAAAGGAATTCTATTTGGCATGATTGATAGACAATCTGTGGAGAAAAACACGTAATGTTTTCCTGTTTGTTCTCTTAACCTTCTATGCGTTACCACGCAAGGACAAAAGATAACGACAGATAATTGGAAAATCAATATTGACAACTAGCCCAAGTTTATCGATTTGTTGGTGATTTAGGAAATTACAACACTGCGTGATGTTTTTGTTTCTTCTCGTGAATGTTGTACGTATCTCTATTACATGTATGCTACACTAAAAGGCAAATAATAAAATTGATAACTCTTTATTATTATGATTTATTATTTTTTTAATTGTTATTATTATTACCTTTTTTTTGGCTTATTACTCACAATTTATTATATTCCTATAAAAAGCTGTAAACTGAATAAGCATTATGATATATAAAAATAATAAGCATGATGAAAGAAAAAGGTTGCCTTTTACAGATGAAGAAATGTTCAATTTCCATAAAATATTATATACATTTTGTTTTCAATCGGGCTATATAAGCAAGTCACACCAACCAGTCGTAAACTGATATAGTCTGTTTCAAACCTGCCCGTATTTAAATGTAATTTAAGCAGAATCAAAATTGTTTCATATATAAAAGTCTTCTTTTACGTTTATAAAGCATGCTGTTTCTGTTTGTCTGTTTAACGACCCTCCACCCAGTACAAAAAATAAACATCGGCTATTGGGGGTCATATATTGGTTACATTTAAAAACTTAAAAATAAATCAATGTAAAGCGCTAATTCATATTTTAAGTACATAAAGTAGAAAATGAAAGTATATAATACATACCACTATAATAAAAAATCTAAACTTTAATATAATAAATAAAACAACGGTAAAAACAAATACAGGAAATTAAAAATGAAAAATAAATTTATGATAAAAATTAGTTTAAATAATAATAATGAGTTGTGCATGGAATCGAAATGATTCCACCACACCTTCATTATCAAATACATTGTCATAAACGGGGTGTAGGTTAGGATACTCCACCAAAATATGACGCACGTCAATCTACACTGACAGCGCTCACACTGATGTGGAGGGTCCTTCTTCAAAATAAAGTGTGTCAAATAAGTATGGCCAATACGAGAACGACACAAGACAACTTCATCCCTTCGTGACCGTCTATAGGAGGACTGCCAATCTCCCAAGACTGGCTTTACAGAATGAAACTGGTTCGTCCCCGCATTGTTCCAATCATCTTGTATAACAACACTAACAGATAATTATATTGCCAATAAAGTTTTCAGGTTTTCTTTCTAGGGATTTTCATGAATCGTATTAAGAAAAAAAACGGAAAAAAAAAACAGTTGGTAATTTTTTTTTTTATCGGCTGGTTCAAGCCTGATTGTTAATACTAAACAAAAAATGTAAAAAAAAATGTAAAGAAAAGAAAGAAGAAAAAAGAGATTCATATGTTTAGGATTTCGTTGGCTTCACTGGATAGCAGAAAACATCTCTGAAAGTTCTATACTTTACCGACTGAGCTATAAACGCTATTCACTCTAGCTTTTGTCATTAGGAGAACATTGTAGTTTATTCTAAAATTACTATACAATTACAGTTTATTTGTATAAAGGGCATTCTTTGTTACAGCAACCTTTCATTAAAACCCACTTTAAATAGGTACAGTAATAATACAAATACGCGTATTTCAGTCTGTATAATAATAATATTATAACCTTGTATTTATATCGTTGTTTGGGTCATTGTTACAGAGATAACAAGTTGGCAACATTTCCACACACTGCTCTTGTACTGCTAAGCTTTTTGAACTTACCCTAATCACGCTATTCTTGATAAGCTCAGGCGTGGATCCAGGATTTCTGAAACTTAAACAAAATAACCCAAGGTCTCTGTGACTGGAAATGATTACAAGAAATGGCGGTCAGTGAGAAAATATATAAAATAAAATAAATAAACCTTCAAAATATTTGATCTATTTTAAATTGTTTTACCATATTGTGTAGATCTATATAAATTAATAACCCCCTGCCAAGTATCAGTATAACATATTCCAGACACTGATGACCGAATTACAGACCGCCTGGTGTAAAATTAATCACCTGTTATCACGCAATAGGATTTGGAATCATAGCTGAATGTGATATCACTTCAACGGGGTCGGATTTGCCCTGAATATTTTGAATGTGCTTTGATTTTTTTTCATATGTATTAGTAAAATAGCAAGAGATAACCCTCTTCAAGCTATAAAAATCCGAAATCAAATAATCAACTTATCAGAAGAATCTGCTCTTTAAAAAAAAAGGAAAGAAAAAGAAAAAAGAATGTAAAATATCAATTTTTCCCCCATAAAATGCTCTGAATTCAAACATCCATATTAACACATTTATCTACATTTAGATTAAATTCGTTGTAGATCTGTTTATCTGGATAAATCTTTTTTAATCATCATAGATCATATTTTAAATTATTGTAAATGAGTCATACTAGTGGATCGTTAATATCAAATAAATAAATGTAAATAAGTCACGTGACTACTTGACCTATATTTGGAACCCACGTTACTCCAAAAAAAAAGTGTGCTATGTATGTATTACAATGTATCTGTAGTATATGTTTAACTGTATATGTCTTTACTGTTTATAATCATTCATATATAACGGAATTAAGAATTTTATTGAATTTGATTTACCCTAGATTGAAAGAATAGCGCTCTGTCTTACAGTTTAGTCTGCTAGATTGATCATATGCATATAATTAATATGGACGTGACATATTGGGAGCAAGTCATTACTATTCCACCCTATTCTGAGAATTGCCTGGAATGAAAACGAAATCATTTCAAAAATATCACACACATAATTAATAATCTAGCTGCCTATATAATGGAGTGAGTTTGTAAAGTTGTTTTCCCATAGGCATAGGAGGTGTCTTGGTGACAAGGACAGTTCCGGACTCAATAACGCTAAACGACTGTACATACAGTAGGGGTATTATTTTGTAAAGTTTAGAACAAACAGTCCTACTTTGGACTGGCTTTGTATTGTGTCCACACTGGACCATTTAGCCTTAAAAAATATGTTACCATGTGTAACCAACTCTCTGCTACTCGGGGAAAAAAATAAAACCAGCACTGAAAATTGCGTTATACTTTTGGAATAATGATAATTCGCGTCAAAAGTATTAACTCGCCCCTTTCTACATTTAACAATTATTATTGAGCTCTTTTTAAATTAATATGCAATTTGATTGCAAACTTAAGGAGAAAAAACACATAGAAGATTTTGTTTTTGTTAAACGGCCCCTAAACGTTTGTCACCAAGATTAAATTACGCATGCGTGTTAAAGCTTTCAACTTTCGTTATCAATAACGTAAAATGGCTAAATAAAATGAAACGATGTGCTCTTTAAATTTAGTTTATGTTCCTGCGTTGCGGAATGAAAAAAACCCAAGATCATTTGGAACTCTCCAGTATTCTATAATACTGTTTCTGTGGTGTGTTTGGCAATTTTAAAAACATTAAAGTCTGTTCATAAAAGACATAAAGGGTTGTTCAACAATTATTGAACGCAATAATGAGGCGAGGTGTTGATGGTGGAAGAATTGAGGGGGGGGGGGGTGTAGAGGGGGGCGGACAAGTGCGGAGCTGAAGACTTGTTTTGGTATATGTTTTGAAAACTGACATTATAATAATGTTAAATCTGTTATTTATTTCAAGTTTAATACATTAGTGGACAGATGCAAGTATTTTGCTAACTGGTTATCCATCTGCAAATCTCCACTCTGTCCAGTAATGAAGATCAGCTATATGGATCTGTGATAATTAAATTTTAATTTATTGTTATAAAAAGTCACAAGGAGCAGGTTAAAAAAAAAAGATATAATTAACAAAAATAATTATTTACACACATACACGCAAACACACATACACATAGGCCTACACAAATGCATACACATACACTCATTGATATATTCACATGCACACATACAAACACACATACACATCAAAAATAGAATTTAATGAAATGTTGTGTAAAATAAAATAAGATATGAGTTGTTCCGTATGAGTTAAGATGTACATTGTGTGTTGTAGATGACAAGGAGGATGGATGGGATAGATGCTGACGGGGAGTGGAGTGATGACTCAGATGATGGTGTCAAATCAGGATCTGCAACAGGTAACATTCGAACACAGTTTTAAAATTTGATAAACAGTCCAACAAAGGACTATAATCCAAATAAACAAATTTATCACGACAAAGACAGTTTTAATAATAGTAAATAACAACATTTATAACAACAGTAATAATGAATAGATAATGATATAAAAATCTTTAAAAGTATATATGAAAAACATCTTTTTTTTATGAATATAATTAAAGTTACAGGATAACACACGACAATATATGATTAAAGTATCAAATCTTCAACAAAATCATTTCTGTAAACAGTTATATAATGTAGAAAGTGTGTTTATGTAATGGCATAGAAGATGAATACAATTTTAGACTTATTTGTTCTATCTATAACAACTTCAGAAAACAGTTATTATTATAGAAACAAACCCAGTATATTTATTTAAATTCAGTGTTAACTACTTGCTAAACTCAACTTGAATTCTATACTCAGGGGTGGGTGCAGACACTTTGGAAAGGAGAGGTCTAGAGACATATTTGAGAGAGGGTCCAATGCTGATAACTATCAAATTAAAATGAGAAAAAATTAAATGGGTTGTAGAAGGGGAAGAGGAGGGGGCAGTCAGACTTGTCAGTGTCTCCCAATCGAGATCCACTCCAAAAATATGCATTTAGGGGTAGAAATTCAATTTTTTGATGGCTTGGCAAGTGTTGCCTTCAGTTTAGTAAGAAAATATGGGGCACCAAGGCAAGTTGGAAGGGCACTAAGGCAAACTTTTCCTTCAAAAGAGGGGCACGATGGCAACTTCCCAAATTTTCTCAAACAAAAATGATTGTTTTTACATTTTTTATTGGACAAGGAAAGAAACATGTACATGGAATGTAAGTGGAGGGCACAGTAGCAAACCAGATAGGGCATTACGGCATTTTTTCTTGCCAATGACAACATCAGATTTTTGGGGCACTGCGGCAAACTAACTAGGGCGCTACAGCATTTACCTTGCCATTGACAACATCTGATTTTTGGGATACTGCAGCAAACAAGAGGGGCACCCACAGTATTTGCATCTGGTGCCATGGTGAAATTTGAATCCTGTACATTGATGATAAATGAAGAGCATTTTACAATTAATTAGTTTTTTTATTCAGTGACCCTGCTGTTGGACATTGATTTATTATAGTCCAGCAGCCAGAGGGGTGTACCTTGCAAAAATACCCCCAAAGCAGGTTATTGCTGATTCTGGTAGGGGAAGTGGTGTAGAATCAGAATCTGAATGATGCCCAGCTGGCATCGTTGAGCATTTTGAGTTTTTCAAGATGGCGTCCAAGATGGCGGCTGCCTAACCCAAAAATACAAAAACATGCATATGTTCGCAAGTTTAAGTTGGATTTTCTATTGTAATACATCTTTTTCAATGTTTGGCTAGTCAATAAATCCATCTAGAGAGTTTACAAAGCAATTGGAGTCCACTTAATGCCTCAAATGATAGATATTAACAAAATTATGTCCGAAATTGCCACCACAATAAAGCACAAAATAAACATATACCTAATATATACTATCTACCATTCAGTTAATCTTGTCATTAAAATAACTGTTCATTATATTCTTCATATTACCATGGACAGTTCTGATTTCCAATCATCATAACCATCCTGATTTTCCTCTTCGTCACTGCCTGCTGGGGTATTACTATTTATAGGATTTTCACAGTTTGCTGTGGCCATGATGCCAAGAAATGCATGCCATTCCAGATCGACGATTATTCGGGTAGAAAATGGCTCATTGGCACTACATATACAACATAAAAGACTTAAGACCGGAGCTGGTGCAGGCATGGTCATAGCGGGCAATGCAACTGGCATGAGAGTTTTGGTGGCATGATCAGCCAGCCACCCATAGTCTGCAGCATCTTGATCAGGGGGATCAGAATCTAATGCTGCCCTCTATTGGCATGCCCATTTGACATAAAGCCCAAATTCTTTCTAAGTAGGTGGAAGAGATGGCAGCTTAAAAGATGTAGCCTTGCTGCATCCTGTCTTTGACTGCCAGATGTTCAACAGTATCTGAGACATGGTTCCACTGCAGTTACTTCCATAGCAAGTTGTAATGAACTCAGTAGCTCCACTTACTATGGTCTCAATATGTACCATAGATTGAGCTGACAGTGTTGCAGCCAGTCAATGCATGTGTGGACAGTATATGCGACACGATTTCCTCATGCTTCCTAACTGTATTAACCTGTACTAATGTTAGCCACATTCCTCGTCTTAGAACCTGTTGGCACCATAAGAAATTCACTGGTAATGTTCAGTGTTTTGTAGAAATGTACCAATAGTACAAATACTTCTGTATCGTCACATACAATTTGAATGGTTTTGTAACCCTGTCTTGGCAAGGACTGTATGCAAGCATTTAAGAAAAAATTGTATGATAAAATAAGTAGCCCTGTAGTCATCATGGCTACAACCAGGAAACAGATTAACTTGGGAGAACATTCTGGACATTCACTGATGCAGCAGGAAGTTTTCCAGATACACTGTTGAACAGAGTGTGGCAGTGACCAGCTGGGTCCAATGGATCAATGCACTGGTCTAGCTTTTCTCAAAACTTCCTTCTATCAGATATGTCAGCCTGGATACATGCTTTGAATTCCTCCTTATGGTGGGTCGGGTGCTCGGACAAATCATCTCACATGGTTGTCAGGTCACGGATGAGTTGGCTGCCTGTCCATAGTAATATGAAGAATATAATGAACAGTGATTAAATGACAAGGTTAACTGAATGGTAGATAATAATTGGATAATTGGAGGGGTTAGGCATTAATCAGTGAGCGGTCAGCAGATGTCTAAATCATAGCATGGTTGTTATTGTTGTTGATAATGTTGTAATAAATACATGAAGGTGGTAAAATTATTTTGATGCAAATCATACTAGATATCATACATGATTAAGGTCATACATTTAAGCTGGATTTT
>JAULBS010109440.1:0-15217 GCA_032355785.1 Symmetromphalus regularis | reverse complement strand
TGGTTAAAACACGTTGGAAGCTGGCTCACAATTGCTATGTATCAAAATAAACCTTACTTCTTTGTTACATGATAATACTAATAATAAGACAGTGGTTAAAACACGTTGGAAGCTGGCTCACAATTGCTATATATCAAAATAAACCTTACTTCTTTGTTACATGATAATAATAATAATAAGACAGTGGTTAAAACACGTTGGAAGCTGGCTCACAATTGCTATGTATCAAAATAAACCTTACTTCTTTGTTACATGATAATAATAATAATAATAATAAGGCAGTGGTTAAAACACGCTGGAAGATGACTCACAATTGCTACGTATCAAAATAAACCTCACTTCTTCGTTACACAATAATAATAATAATAACAATACTAATAACAGTTTTGCAAGAAAATCATTTCGCCTGGAATGTGATGCACATTGTTTGCAACACGTCGTGTCCACGCCCACTGTCTTTTCCTCAGAGCCATCCTTTCTGTGATTGGTCATCAGAAAATCTCTCAGTGGTTATATATACTTGATGCTGTATGTCAGTTACTATATACTAACTGAATAATTCCAGCTTGGGATTACATCTGCTGACAGTGAGATACGTATTAATCTATTGAATGCTACAGTACTAAATGAGAAAATTAATTCATAAAGGTAGAGAGGTGACACAATCGGCGTTTATCTGGAAAGCTTTGTCCGCTCCGATTCTGTGTGGTGTTATTGATAAACGTGTGTGATCAATACTTAATTTGGCGTTCACTGCGACTGTAAGTATTGCAATTGTTTAATGCTGGGTATTTATGTGGAATCCCGATTACTTACGTGTAATACTGCCAAAACTCCAGTTAAGCTAACGACGTTTCCTAATTGCTTTCTATGCAATAAATGATGGATGTTTCGTGGACTGCTTCTAACTGCAAATTACAACGCTTTCAGATAAATTAAAGAAAAGTGATTACAAATTCAGACGTTCTGATAATCAGATGTGAAGATAACCCAAAACACATACTGTTTTAATGAACATGTTCGTTTCATGTGCGTGCAATTTGTGTGAACTTTAATGATCTACAGATCAGTTATCTACGTAAGGGATAATTACCAAACTTCAGGATATGATTAAGATAGTATTAAAGCAAGAGTAAACTGGATTTAAAGTATCTTTGGAAAAGGTTCTGTGATAAAACTTCGTTTGAACAATTCAAGTGTCGTATGAATAATAAGACAGGCGGCAGAAAGGATTTTACACAGATTCTCATCTAAATATCACAGTACCAATGCGAATTACACAACGGGCAAATGTGAAAACCCAATCCATGTTAAGATGGTCTAAAGTGCCTGGCTTGGAATGTCTTCTGATCCTGTCTTGGAATGTGTAATGATCCTGGCTTGGAATATCTAATGATCCTGGCTTGGAATATCTAATGATACTGGCTTGGAATGTCTAATACCCCTTGCTTGGAATGTCTAATGCCACTGGCTTGGAATATCTACTGATCCTGGCTTGGAATGTTTAATGAACCTGGCTTGGAATGTCTACTAATCCTGGCTTGGAATGTCTAATGATCCTGGCTTGGAATGTCTAATGATCCTGGCTGGGAATGTCTAATGATCCTGTCTTGGAATGTCTAATGATCTTGGCTTGGAATGTCTAATGATCCTGGCTTGGAATGTCTAATGATCCTGGCTTGGAATGTCTAATGCCAGCAGCCATTATTTCTTGTATGATAGCCAGGCAATACACGTGTTCGCAAGTCTAGTCTTCTTTCTCGTCATTATCACTGGGGTCGTGTGTAACATGGCTTTGTGTTATGTCATCCTGAAAACAAAAAGCCTCAGAACCCATCTGAATTCCTACATCGTCAACATAGCAATAGCTGATCTGTTCTCTTGTTTTGTGTTGATACCGTTTCGCATGGTGGCAGCTACTGAACATCTGTGGGATCTGAACGTGACCATCCTGTGTGGTGGGGAGATGTTCTTAAGAGTCACCACAGATGTCGCGAAACTGTTGTTCCTGGCGTGCGTTAGCTATGAAAGATATCTAGCTATAGCAAACCCTTTCAACAGGGACAAGAAGATACCTAAAGTGAGAGCTGTGATATCAACGTGTGTCATATGGTCGACCGCTGTGGGTTTGGCTACTTTCTCTACAATTCAGTACAATAATATAACGTTGATGGAAGACTGTGAGTTCGATGGAAAAAGGCACACTCATGGCGATGTGGAACTCTATGTGATAACTCCAATATTTCTTCTAACTGTTTTGTTAATTACTTTATTCTACGTTCTGATTATTCGAATTCTTATGGAACACGGATCCACAATGTCAAAACATTTAGGTGGTAAACCGAAAAACAAAGTGAAACCCGTCAATGATGCAGTACCTGCATCTAGCAGCACCCGTGAACATTCGTTTCAGATGGATAGTCAAGTACGCCTTACAAAACCTGTGTCTGTCACTACGCTAGTCACAGAGAACTCGGTTGACCCCGTCAAAAACGATTCCACTGAATCCTCAATTTTCAAACATGAAATTCCACTGAACAATCAAATATCGTTTACTAACTCAGCGTTATTTGTAGCGCCCATACCTGAGATACCAGCTTATGAGGGAAGCAATAATAGCACACCAATGACTTCGAAACTAATGTCTACCGATGTTACAGAAACAGAATTTGATAGTGATCAACAAAAGACATCAACAAAAGATACAATCTGTAGCAATAACTATCTCGATTCTGGGTTATCTGAAGTCAGGCCAAATAGTTCTAATTCTTCTCAACAAAAGGTTGTTTGTTCTAACACAAAATGCGACAACGAGGACACGCAACATGCAACTGAAAACCAAACTGTGGAACAAAATAAAGAATCAAAGCTAAATAATGTTGCGTGTTCCTGTGACAGTAAGATTTGTAATGACAAAATGATGGATGTAAACAAGAATGTGCATTTAATACTGGATAAAGCAAGTGCAGCAGATTCTAATAAGCATTCGGTTGAAAATTACAGTTCTTCAAAAGATATTCCATTACAAAATTTAGAACAAAATCCATCTATGCCATCAGATAAAATTATTCTGGTGAAAGAGAAATATCCGGTTTCAGAAAAACTGGAGAAAACAGAAACTACTATTCACTTTTCAGAAAATCAAAGGCTTCTGACAAAAGACAAAGCTTGTTTGACAGTAAATGATGATCATTTGCAATTAAACAAAACTGGGTTGTCGGAAAACGAGCTGTCTGTAACAGCTGAAGAAAATCAACAACAAAATGAAAATATCTTGTCTAAAAATAAAGAACTGCTGATAGACAAATGTCATCTTCCACAAAAGACCATTTTATTATCAGAAGATAAAACAAAACTGATAGATAATGATAATCATCTTCCACAAAATACAAGTGTGTGTTTAACAAATAATACAAAACTAATAAGAGATGAAAACTGTCTTTCACAAAACAAAACTGTGTTGGAGGATAAAACAAAAATACCAGGAAACGTGAATGAACAATCACAAAACAAAATTATGTTGGAGAATAAAACAAAAATACCAGGAAACGTGAATGAACAATCACAAAACAAAACTATGTTGGAGAATAAAACAAAAATACCAGGAAACGTGAATGAACAATCACAAAACAAAACTGTGTTGGAGGATAAAACAAAATTACCAGGAAACGTGAATGAACAATCACAAAACAAAACTGTGTTGGAGAATAAAACAAAATTACCAGGAAACGTGAATGAACTATCACAAAACAAAACTGTGTTGGAGAATAAAACAAAATTACCAGGAAACGAGAATGAACTATCACAAAACAAAACTGCGTTATCAGAAGATAAAACTAAATTGACAAAAGATGAAAATGATCTACAAAACAAAACAGTATTGTGTGACAGAACATGTAATACTAAAGAATATGGGCAACCAGAAAATGAAACTAAAACCTTAAAAGAAAATGATGTGCAAGTCGTGAGAAAATCCATGTTGTCGGTGAAAGACGCTATTGTTTGCATGAATACCCCTGATAAAAAACTAAGAAGCAAATCTCCCAATGATAAAAGCTCGGAAAAGAAAGGGATCCGGACAGTCAGCGTAGTTGGAATGGACGGCTCCGTGCACAAGGAGTCTTTAAATAACGCTAGTGGGGCGGTTTGCAAGCGGGATGACGCAAACAAGATCAGAGGACGCAGAAAGGTGGAACTGAAAACCGCCAAGCGCATTATAGCTGTGATAGGAACCTTCATCAGTTTGTGGATTCCCTTTCCAGCTAGTGTACTTTTATCACGAAGCATGATTACCTCTGAGGCTGACCATGATATGTGGCTGCACGTGATGCTTGTGACGTCATCAGTTTCTGTGTCTGCATGTGCGGTGATGCCACTCCTCAATGGCCTGTCGAACAAACAAATCAAGTCGGCAGCACTAAGAATATACAAAAAATTCATATGTACTCGTTGCAAGAAATCTACTTCTTAGCTGCATTTGGCTAACAAATGTGGAATAAATGTGCTTTAAAATGTATTATCTTTTTACGTGTGATTATTTTTTTACATTTTGCACATATGTTACATAGTGGAGACCAACTAGGTAGACACTGAGACCATTCAAAATGAGACATACGCGTTAGACACAGACTATTCACAACGACATTCGAACGCGTTGCATTGAGTCTATTCACAATGCCAGTTGAACGCGTTGCAATGAGTATATTCACAATGCCGGTTGAACGCGTTGCACTGAGACTATTCACAATGACAGACGAACGCGTTGCAATGAGTATATTAAATGAAAGACGAACGCGTTGCATTGAGTCTATTCACAATGAGAGTCGAACGTGTTACATTGAGACTATTCACAATGACAGATGAACGCGTTGCGTCGAGTATATTCACAATGCCAGCCGAAAGCATTGCGAGTTTCCTTTAAAAGACATATGTCAGAATGAGTTCGACTGACAGATAAAAATCAATGTGCCCTAGAGGCGTCGTTAAATAAAATAAACTTTACTTTTCAATAAAAAGTTTTTGTTTTCTTTTATGACATAATTAAAGAACATTGATTTATTGTCAAGCATTTGGTAATTCTAATACGTAATTTTTAGAGGAAACCCCTATATTTTTTCATTATAAGCAAGGGATTTTTTATATCAATTTCCCACTTACAGAAAAACACCAACCACGCTTCCTAATATATCAAAGCGGGTATGAGACGGTGAAGAAAAAAAAAGGAATAACCAAACATCCTAAGGCGAAGGCTCAATCCACTGACCCAGATTCCGCTCTTTTGAAACCTTTCAGACTAATGGACAAATTAACCCCAGAAACTCATAGTCTATTTGGTATCCTCCCATTTCTTACACACCTTATAACAACATAGGTCATGGCTGAGTGAACTGCTAAACCTATGTCTTCTACCTAGAATGCAATAATGGACTCATCTTCCCAGTTGTTACACAGTCAGATTAAGAATTAATTAAGCAAATTTTAATAATTAAGACACAATAACAGAAATTTTCTATTTTATTTATTATAACACATGAATAATAATTGAAGAAGTAACATATTCTACACGTCTTAACCCGGCCATGGTTGTTATGTGAGAAATGAAGATATATCTTTTATGTACATGTATGTATGTTTTCACTGAGTGAGCTAAACTCTTAATTATCCGAATAGACATTGTTTTCATTACAATACGTACATCTGCATTAAGACTCGGGATCAGAGGAATATCTGTTTTCTAGTAATTGATTTAAAGCATGGAAATTAGTGTTTCTGATCCCTATCACAATTTACAAGAAGTCAAAACAGAAAATAAAGTTTAAACAAAGCAATTGAAAGCGGTTTAATTATTGATGATACCGGAACGTTAATTAATCCCAACTGAAACCTTCAATCTATGACAATCTCACTATCACATGACCTATACAAGCAATCAAACCAAGTATTTAGTTAATCTTATTTCCTGTTTCTGAAAGTGAAAACAAAAGAACCTGGTGTACCTAACAATCATAGAGAAAACATGTTGTTACTCCAACCGACACTTTATCACAACCTAATCTTGTAGAAAGCCAGTTAGCAAAACTAAAAGGCCAAAGTATATATAAAAAGTATATAAATACATATGTACAAAGCATACCAAATACAAAAGTACATAAAGTATGTATATACCGGTAACAAGTAGATGTATATATAAATTTGGAATTTTATTTGCTTGTACCAGACATTTTCCTAAGCTGTTAAGTTCTTTATTATTACTTGTAGTTAGTAATTGAATAAAATGAAAAACTCTTGGGTCGCCGGGGACTGTTCCACTAATGTTATAGGGGTTTGCTTAATTAGTCCCAAACCTGACTGTGTAACAACTGAGAATATGTAAGTGAGTAAGAAATGGGACGTGTAAGAAATGGGAGACAACCATTTTATTGGGTTGTTTTATTCTGTTTATCCAATGAAAGCTCTCGTACTGATGATAATCGTAAATTTTTAAAGGTGGATAAACACAAACGTTGCTATGTACACAGTCTGTGTAGTATTTCATTAGTGTTAAAAAAAACGGCAGCAAAAGCATTTTAGGGACAATCAATAGCATTTGGCTGGGATGATAAATAGAATATTAAACTCGTTAACATTTATAATCAAATTGATGTCCTTCATGAAATAATTTTCCTTTGTCAGTCGCTAAAGCTTGTGACAAATTTTTTTTATTTCACTCGGGACATAAATTTGATAATAAATGGCAACTCGTTTAATATACTTAATAAAAATTTAAAAAAAGTTTATTGAATAATTTAATACAAGTGTACATTTCTCTGTTTTGTATAGTATACAGTATTCCCAACTTTCTTTTTTTGTTTCTCCCAAAGGGGTATGAGACCAATGTTGGTGACAAGGGGACACAACTCAGTGGAGGTCAAAAGCAGCGTGTTGCTATTGCCAGAGCTCTTGTTCGAAATCCAAAAATTCTACTTCTTGATGAAGCAACATCTGCTTTAGATACAGAAAGTGAAAAAGTAAGTTTTAGCTTCTCAGAGAAAACTAATTAAAAGGATTAAAACCAATTATTAGATATTATCATGTACAATGCTACATGTATGTCATTTATATTCATCCACTTCTGTTTTTGCTAATGTTTTCAAAATCCTATATCATGAAAGAAGTATTATTTATGTGCACAAGACACTATTGTAATGTGTTAATTATGCACAGTTAATAAAGGCATTGATTGTTTTTTTTAAGTGTGTTTTATCCAGTTACAGTTGATCAAATGTTCAGCCATATTTGACCCATGATTAATCGTTTGGATGGTGATTAAATATATCTTTCCATTTTTATAGGTTGTTCAGGAAGCTTTGGACAAGGCACAGGAGGGCAGAACGAGTATTGTGATTGCTCACCGATTGTCCACTATACAGAATGCTGACAAAATCATGGTTATAAAGCATGGGAAGCTAGCGGAACAAGGCACGCACAGCAGTCTGATGTCACAGCGAGGGTTTTACTACAAACTGATTATGGCACAGAATAAACAGAGATAGGAACAATTCAATCATATTTATAACAGAAAGATTGTTAAAGTGTACAGATTTTACCTATTAACTCATTATGGCACAGAATAAACAGATACAGGAACAAATTAATCATGTTTCTAACAACAGAAAGGACAAATATAAAAATGTACAAAGGAGGAAAAAAATGACAAATTAAAATTCTTTTATTGTATTTTCTAAAATCTAGTGATTATAAGAGTATTGTGTTTAAATAGTCTGGTTCAAAGCCATTTTATTTCAGAGATAATCAGTCTGAATTTCGCTATTCCACGGACGCGGAAAAGTTTGCAGAATTTGCATCATAGCGCAGAATTCTTGTATGTCTGCGGAAAATCAATTTTCATGCAGAAAACTTACAGAATTCGTCATTTTATGCAGTGGAGTTTAAAAAAAAATCAGATTACAATGAATAAAAAAATCACATTTTGGAAACAAACTGAAACACTGAGTTAGAAAGTAGTTTCTTTAAAGAAGGCAATGTATTAAATGGACTAGATATTGCAGTTTGTTTGCAGGTTATAACTTTATTTGGTAACCTTCGATTGTTTCCGTCTACGCCGAATAAACTGAACACGCCACTGGCGACACGTTCAGGAGGGTGAGCATTCCCATTCACGCACTAGTGGTTTTTGTGCCTAATAATAGATTAACTTTAGGTGATAGAAGACGTTAGTAACCAGCAAATTGTTCGTGAGCACTTGCCCACCTGGACACGCTGTGGCTTATGGAGTGGTTGTTAGTTATTTAGGTTATGGAAACTGCCAAAGACTCGTTGGAAGTAAATTATACAAGAATACGGAATTGGATTCTGTCATTTTATCCTATTTAATATATAACAATGATAATGACAGCTCTCAAACTGCTCAATAAAAGCATTGGTATTCTTCTATTACAACCAGCGACTCCAATATGAAAATATTTCTTAAACAATTTGGTTGGACCACTGGATCCTGGTGATATCATTGGAATTTAAATTGGAACTTTGTAAACAAAAACAAATTGTGTAAATTTGTAAGTATTATTTTCAATTTTTATGTTGCAGAATTTGCCGTGCAATTTCCCAATTCCTACCACAGAATATACCTAATTTTACCACAGAATTTAATAAATTTTGCCGCAGAATTCAGAGGGGACTGGATAATGTACAATCAAGTGTAAAGAGGTTTGTGAAACTATTTTGAGAAATTAAAATAAGAGTCAAACTATCATTCAGTCATTAAAATACAATAAACAGATGACAAATAACAGAAACTCGCTTTACTTTCTATATAATTGTTCAAATATTTAATACGTACATGCTGATTACATTTCCAATAATCAGGGGTGAGAATTGTCCTTGGATCTGTGGAATTCCGCGGATTTTATCTCCCCAGGATCGATCTTGTGAATAGCCTAAATCCCATGAGATAATTTTGAGGGGTAGGGAGTGAGGTCCATTTTATTGGCCGTTTCTCTTCCAAGCAATGAAAAAGAGCCTGATCTCAGGGGGAAATGTTTCCTGGAAAATAAAAAATAGTTTGAAACAACTCCCGTGAAAAACAAGTGATTGGTCGGCATTCTGTATTCTGTGAATGATCACACTTTACTTCAGTTTCTCGCAGATCACTTTGGCCATAGCCGACATTCTATGGAAAATTGAGACGTACAGACGATCTCTGGGCTCTTATTGATCCAAATCCAAAATGGCTGCATTTAAATTTTATGACATCTTTTAAATGTTTTTTTTGCAAATCACTTAAAGCCTACTCTGTACTTTTGAAGATGTGGTCACACTTATAACTCAGTGTGGCTCAGAATAATCAGATAATGTCATTCTATCAACAAAACTTAAATACGTGTGCAGCACCAAGCATTTTAATATAAACTCATGCAGAGTAAGTAAAAAAAAATTGGAACAAATTAATTATGTTTCTAATAGAAAGAACAAATTGTTTTTATTATGAACAAGGTCTGCAGTTTTACTTTAAATTCATTATACCACAGAATAAATGAAAATAAGAATGAATCGGAATGAAACTAGGAAAGACAAACATTCTTCATCTGTGTGTAATAAAATCCCAGTGATGTTCGTGTCCACATTACTTTTCATGATTTACAATATTATATGTTGTGATGGAATGAACACCAAAGGTGCAAGATCTTCCAAGATTTTTCTACGATTAAATTTCTTAGTCCACTGAGAAATCCAGAGCCATGCTAATAAAACTTCCCATTTATAGATTAAAGTCAAAAGGCAGTTGTTTAAGCTAATGAATGGTTAATCCATTATTTCTGTTTTAAGAGCCAGTTTCTCCAAGTCTGATGGTGCATGATACATGACCTCTGTAGATTTGTTCCACATCTTTTGGTGGTAGTTTCATGATATACATTACGTGAACCAATGATACTTTCGCCCAACGAATGATTTTTGGTAACTTCATAGATGGTAAAACTGTAAAATATTGACTTCATCTCGTTTATCCTCTAATCTGGCGAAAATCTTATTTTTAATCCTCAACATTTTTTGGAGCTTTTTTAAGAGCTGTCAGAAAAATAGTTGGAACAAATCTAATAGTTAAGCATCAGATTCTAAGGAAAACTGGCAGTTAAATGTCTTTTTAGAAAGACAAATGGTTTTGATTTGGTTATGTAATAGCTATCTTAGATTACTTCAAATTACTAGTAAGTTTTAACAAATCTTGTGACGGTTTGTTTGGTTTAATGAAACGACTTCAGCACATTGATTTATTAATCATCAGCTATTGGATGGCAAACATTTGGTTATTTTGACACATAGTGAGGTGTGAGATAGCCTCCAACAGGTTTTGAACCACTGATCTTGTAAGAGATAGAAATTGAAATATTTCAACTCACCTGAAGGATTAGCATCCCCAAAAAGTTACTGGTTCCCATGAAAAATTATACTCTTTCTGTTATTGGTTGGCAACATTTACTGTCATACAATGTAACATTCATGGCCAGTCTTAAGAAAAAATCTTTTCCTAGAAAGCTGTTCAAAGAATGTCTTTAACTTAGGTAGTACATACTTGATAGTGTAATGTATATCGACAATAAATGAAATAATTGGACTCTCATGTTTGTATGAAAAAAAACAAATAAAATACTGACCCAAAGGACTTGTTTTATTTAAATACATGTACTCAAATGTGATTTTTACCTGGGGAATGGACTCGTTTCTCTACCTCCTAATCAACTGCAATTTACAATTGTTTAAAATTAGATTTTACATTTTTCTCTTAACCTCTGTTTCAACAACTAGCCTCAGTCAGGGCCACCGGAATGATAATGACTTTGGGGCAGCGATCTAGCTATGTTAAGGACCACGAAGTGGCCCGAATTTGCTAGGTGAGTCAGGAAGTATGCTACACTTGGAAAACTTTGTCAACAGGACAAATTATTGGGGCAACTGCCCCTGCCACCCCAGTTCTGGTGACCATGACAGTTCTGTGTTTAATGACATATTTACAAATGCGAAGTTCAAGTCGAGACTATATGTTTCATTTCATAAACATACATGTAAGTCAGTTGTTTTATAATGTCTAATTGTTATCAGCTATTGCTTGTTGAATTATATTTTATGTATAGAATGTATGATGTTTGTACTGAAGATTTTAAAATCATTTACACATATTTAGAAGAAGAAATACCAGTGACTGGAATTGTTTCCTGGATTAGTATTTTTATTAGTCTGGATGATGCCGGTATCATTTTTATGTTGTTTATCACACTGATTTATGTAGGGCTATTGCCTTGTTTATATAGTGAATTTATGTGGTACTCCTTGGCATCATAGTTCAGAATATTAAGGTCTTTGGATGATGTTTAGTAGTGGTGCAACAATATACTGGTATATTGCAATACTTGCCGAGTGCAATATATATCACGATATGGTTTTGTATATCATGATATATCTACCTAATGAGTATCCATCTGAATTATCTTATAAAACCTATGACTATGACAGTAAGTTATGAAAATAAAAGTAAATAAATATAAATCTACTGTGTCTATATATTATCTTTTTTCCATCCGAAATTGATACAGATCTGCCAGTCTGAGATATGTTTAGTAATTAGTATGATAGTATCAAAATATGACTTTATCACATCTTGGTAATTAATTAAACTGTATTGCAATATGGGTTTGCTGTATTGTAATATGCTTTTGGCCGTATCTTTGTACCCCTAATATTTTTATACTATGATGCCACACTTTTTTAATAAAAAAAAAAAAAAAAAAAATCATATTCTTTTGAATGTTAATATGTAAAATGTATGATGTCAGTATTTACAATGTGCACAGTTGTGCATTTTATGTTAATTCCATACCATATTTAATCCATAAAATTGTTGATATAATTATTAATAATAATAATAATAATTGTTTGTTTTCAGACTAATACATTCAGTAATACAACTGATCACCTATAAGGTCCTGTAACCTACATAAATATTATTTACAAATGTACACACATATATTATCTAGTGTTCAAAATATATATATATTTTTTAATCAGTGTTTAAAATGCTTTTTTGACTATAATTTATTTTGTAGTTCTTCATGTAGAACTAAAATGTCATGATTACACCTTTAAACTTTTACCTAAAGATAACCCTTTTAGATTGTTAGTGATTGCTTTCAAAGACTTTTATATTTGTTTTTACAAAAATATGTGATACACAATAGAACCATTTTCATAATCATAATACATGTATATCATAGATTATGTATAATTCAAATTTGTTGACATTTAATGATTACTATGTTGTAATACCAGTTGATTATTTTTGACATTCCAACTAACACTGCATTCTAATCATAGAGTGATTATGGTGTTCACGATTTGTTAAGTGGTCAATTTTCTAGTCACAATCAGGCCCATGCAAAGCTGGTAATAGGCCCGGGCCAGATTTCAAACTACTTATTAAGTATATTTGTAATCAGTGCAAAATACCAGGTGGAGTAGGCCCCATCAAAATCATAGGCTTATGCAAACTGGCCTTTCTTGCCCTTGTACCAGTAATCAAAAAATAAATTTAGCTTCCGCTTAAAATTATTAAATTAATTTTTCAATCAAAATATTCAATCTACTCACACAAATGTATGGCACAAAAAAAAAAATAAAAAAATAAAAAAAAACCCAGCAGGAATCTTTTATTATATTTACTTCAATATTGAAAAAGACTAATTTCTCCTTTCAGTTAACAACAGCACTGACTGGATGTGATTGGAATGCAGCACAACACTCACATAACCTCTTTAACAAAAGTAGACACTTGACAGTGAATTTAATATTCTACTAAAATAAAGGGTCATTTGTGGAAAAATTACTTATTTTTTTCTCTTCTTTTTTTGTGCATAAATCCTGGGTGCATTCAGTAATTGTAGAGAGGATTTGAAAGACTGTGTTATGAAATTTAATACTAAAAAGAGCATAGAGGTACATGTTCCCTATTTTTGGAGGGACAGGTAGATTTCCCCCCAAATTTAAGGGTTTTAAAAGAAAATGTCGCCTTCATTTTTGCCCAAATAAGAAACTTGCTCCACTTTTTAGGGTGGCAATTACCTTCCCACCAGCCCCCTGTCTCACACAGCTATGAAAAAGGAAAATGAAAAGAAAAACAAAATTGGTGCAAAGATCAGTTTGACCTCTTAACCCTCAACCCCTTTTCTATTATTATGAGTTTGTGCATGGAAATATTCATACTTTCTTATTACTTAGAATGTTTTGAAAAGGTTTCCAGTTTTAAAAAGGTAAAATTACTCTCTTTTTGAACGATTGTGTATCTCCATGTTTGTACATTATCTTTTGTCATAGAGGGTCATGTAACAGTTAATATCTGTTGATACCAGCTTTCTCATATAAAAGTTTACATTACATATTTGTTAACAAATAAATTAATTAATATACATATAATGGGAATTTGTTATTATTTCTGTAAAATTCTCAGGAAAAGAATGTTTCTTTGATGAACTACAGCATTGTGTATTGATCAACTAGTGAGGGGCATGGTTCACATATTGTCAGTATACATACTGTATTTATTGTATGTACTAAGTCGTCATGTCAGCTGATGGTTCAAACCCACTTTCATGGCCATGCAACACGAATGCCTAGACTTCTTTACCAACAATGAGGTTAATGCTGCCGCGAGACAGGAAAGAATTTGCTGACAAAGGTTAGTACTCCTTCCATAAGTAGAAAGGGAATTTTTATGCTTATTCACTTTCGCATAGACCGGATCACACAAACAATGACCTTTATTGTACCAGTTGTGAAAATTATTAGAATTTTTTCATGCTAGTTATACCATTTAGGTTTCACACTATCTGTCCTGGACATGCAGTTCAGAAGCTTAGACTTCTAGCCTAGGACATGTACGACAGAGGAAATACATTCCTGCCAAGCAAGGTGGCTATACCAGTTGTGAAGATGACCCAAATTTTTGTGCCCCTTTGTATTTCTGGAAATAAGATACAAATGACTTCATGGCAATAAAACTTACTTCTCTTATTCCAGAATATTTGTGAGATGATTGTCACTGTAACATGGCAATGAAATTAGCTATATTAGATAACACATCTTAACCCAGGCTGGGGGACGAGGACCCTGCTTTCATCCATCCCGTCTGAAAGAGAAAGAAAAACACCATTAAATATATTGTTAAATCCAGTATAGATAGGTTTGTTATTTCTAACATCAGACCATTCAGTCTTGAAGAATAAATTAGTTAAATTTATGTAAACAAGGGATGTTTTTTTCTTTTAAGGCTTAGTAATCCTATTAGTATTACAATAATTGCTATAAAAATTATCTGAATTTTAGCATTAGATGGTAAAAATGGAAACTCACCACAAACTATTGTTTACGACTTTGTTTTCTGCTTTCTTCATCTTTCTGCTCCAAAGATGGTAACGAACCAACTCGTGTTTTAGACAAAATATCATGTACAGCAACCTGGTTAAAAGGTCAATTAGAAGAAACTTGCCCAGTAGAAAGATACGTGACTCATCATCCATTACATTGTCTAATGTGAAACTGTGCAATTCATTCATTCAACCAAACAACTTACCAAAAGCAATGTTACGTGATTCATCAATCACAAATAACTTGTATGTATCAAAACAGTTTAGTGTGTTTTCTTGACAATATGTGATGGACAATTTGGGCTGCCATTCATTCCATGAAGTTCTAATTACCAAAGGGCATCTTACATAATTCATTATTCACAGTAAATGAATCTAACATACCAATATGTTCAATAGAAAATAAATGTCATGACAAAAAATAATTCAAAAGTTTATTTCAGAAAACAAATAAACATGTGGCCAAACAGTTCTAATTTATGCAAAAAAAAAAAAAAAAAGCAATGAATAATAAATTTATTAGATAGGCCTATTCAACAAGTTTATTTTGGCATAATAAATAGACCAATATCCAAAATTTTGTCGTTATAATAAAATATTCCTCTGGTATTAGACAACATATATTTCAGACCAGCCTGACTTATGGGGTGACAAGTGTAAAAAAACTATTTAAGCTATTTTAACCCCTTTTTCTACACATTATATATATAAAAAAAAAATATGTATCAAATATTTATTAAATCTCTGCAATATATATTAAATATTTCCAACATGTATTAAATATTTTCAACATATAATAAATGTCA
>JAULBS010109429.1:0-15217 GCA_032355785.1 Symmetromphalus regularis | reverse complement strand
CCTGTTAATTTTGGATAAAAACAGAGCAGCTATTCTGACCATTACAGTGATTTCAGTTGAACACCAGTCATTATACATGAGGCTTGCTATTTTAATTTGTTTTCTTCCTTTTTTCTTTTCTTTTCTCCCCAAAGCCGGTGCCCTAGTCTTAGGACATGGGGGGGGGGGGTGCCCAAACCAACATGGACGGGGGACACATTTCAAAATCTTGTCCTGCCCTTTTAATTTGGTTGCTTTAGTGGGGTCAGAATATACTGAAAACAACCATTGGGACAGATTTTATTGGTCGTAATCCGGAATAGTGAGGTGGTCTTAATTTTGGGGTAGGTTTACTATTAAAGTAATAAGAGAAATTCGGGTCTTTAAAATATCGGTCTTTATAGCGGGGTGTTCTTAGTACCGGGGTGGTCGTTAGATGGGGTTTCACTGTATATTTATAATACTTTTGAATTTTGTACACCTCAAATTTAAGTGTGAGTCTTCTCTCCTAAAATGTCTTTGAGGAACCATGTAGCAAGTACACATTTGATTAAAATGTTTATAAAAATATATTATTATTTGATATTGTTTTTCTTTTTACCTCTGAAGATATTTATTTCACTCTTGCTGATCTGCAAGTTTAATTTTTCAGCTTGGTTTCAACATTCGAGGTGGAAAGGAGCATCATTGTGGTGTTTATGTTTCTAAGGTCAGTGAGTTTATGAGAAGTCAAAACACCAGCTTGTTCAGACAAAAAACCAAACACCTAAAATGTATTTTAAACATTAAATATACAATGTAGACAATCTACTAAAGTTTTTCTATTCATAATGTTTCTTATGGTATATTGTTAATTTTATAGTCTTCTAAAAGTAATCTTTTATGTAAATTAATTAGTTTTATTTTAAGTTCTTATTAAATTTGTGTCATATGGTGATATGCATGTATAATCTCAATCTTGTTTTCTACATGGATAGTGTTTGCTTTTCAGGTAATGCCTAACAGTGAAGCAGATCGGCTGGGTTTAAAGGAAGGTGATCAGGTGAGTTTCAATAGTGTGCACTAATTAAACAAAACTTTATACTTCATTCTTTGAATTACAGCTGAATGTAGCTTAGAGGTAGAGCATAGGTCTGAGGCTGTCTCCCTCTGTGGTCCCATTGAGTTATTTCTTGTTCCATCCAGTGGTCTATGACTGGTGTCACAAAGGCTGTGGTACACGTGTGCTGGTATGTCTGAGTGAAAGTGCATTCAAAATAGCATTTACCGATTCTTAAGACTTATTGTGGTTTTCCTAACTTGTAATTAATATTTAAGTGATAACTAACGTTATGTTGCCATATCTTATTACTTTACTGACTGGCTTCCAGTTGTTACTGACAATAAGCTTATGACAAAGAAAGTTTATTTAATTTGCCTTATAAAAAATAATGTTTAAAATCATTTACTAAATTTATTTTTTATTATTTCAGATTTTAATGGTGAATGATGTCACCTTTGAATTCATTGAACATGCAGAAGTGGGTATTGGTATTTATTCTTTTTCAATTGTAATTACAATTTGAGAAAAACCTTAAAAGAGCTCATATTTCAGCAACTGCTATTTTAACACATGGCCCATTGCTTATAAAAATGTTAATGAAGACATTAATGATTTTAATTTGTATCATTTTGTTTATGGATCTGCTGAGTATAAAACAGTAAAATAATACATATTTGTTTTTAGTTTTATATTTTTTTTTACCTCTGACATTCCATAAACAAAGAATAGAATTCTATAAGATTTATTGTGCGAAAAAAAAGCAAACCAAAAGATCTATCTTTATTGAAAAAACAACAGCAGCCTTATGTTCAGTGAATGGATAATTTAAAAATTTGAAAATACCAACAAATATTAATTTAAAAGATAATTTTATTTTTATTTTTTACAGATTAAACAAGCTTTCAAAAGAAAAAAAAAATCATAAACCAAGTTATGAACAATATGACTATGTCTTGGTATAGTGACTGTATATAGGACATCTCTAAGATAATGGATAAATCAAAGTATGTAACGAACCAGAATTTCATCAATTGTTTTTTTTGTTTTTTTGCTACAGGCAGTTCGGGTTCTTAAGATGAATACATCCACACAGATGATAGTACGCTACTTTCCATATGGTATGTAGTCTTGGTATCACTCACATTTATCAGTAAATGTTTTCCAGCACTGATTAATGTAAAATATTTTTAGCTTAAAAGACAGAATCAAAAAAAAATTCTGTTTTAAAATGAAATATTGGTTTTTCCTCTTCCCAACATAGATATATCCCTAATGAAAGATAAATTATCTGAGAAGACAGGAAATGGTTTTGTTGTAACTTAAAAGGATAATACTATACTGCAGAAATAATTTCTTCTTCAGTGTTTGATTTGCCATTCATATGCATCTTTAGTTCAGTAGTTATCATAAAATGGATTGTCAGGTTTAAGCTGTTGATCTTCATAGCTTGGTGGTTGGCCCTGCATCCTATGTTCATGAGTGGTTACACCAACTGTAGAAAGGAAGTTCTGTCAAATATTTGCTGGTGTCTGGTTTAGCTGTATGCAGAGTGATGATGATTGAGTTGTCTGTCTGCACGTGACTTATCACCTTTTTCTTTCATATTTGTTTTATATAATGATGTCTTTTTTCCTCAATCTTATTATTTTAGTTGTTTTTCTTTTATTTATTTGTTTATTGTAAATAATATATATATATAGTTATCTAATAATGTCATCATTGTATATATATTGTATGTGTATATATAGGAGAGGACCCAGTAAGTTGTCAAATGTGTGTCCAATTTTTTTCTATTTTGAATTATAATATTTTTCAATCACCTCAACTTGTCATGTGTGTGGATCATTTTAACTGGGCACACATGGAGACAACTACAGTTCACTATTTGTTTATTTCTTTTTATAAATATGTTACTGTTGTAGTTATAGATATGCTGTTTTTCTTTCAGGATATGAGCAAACATATGACAAAAATCGTTTCTCAACAGTAAATCCAGCTAACTTGAGATGACAAATTGCCATCATATCTATCAACATTCCTCACCACCATTAGGTGTAGCAACTGATTCTGTACAATGCAAGTTATCCTTTCACAGCATATTAATTATTGGCTTTGTGTATAATTAAAGGAATGGAGAGGCAGACCAGTAAAATATCCATTCCCTGTCCTGATTTCTTTCATTTTACAATACCATCTTCATAATTTTACTGGAATCAGTTTTGATAATATACTGTTTACATCTTTGTGAAAGAGAGACTGTGTAGATTTACTCTCCATGTTTACAGGAAGTGTTTATGCAAATTACTGAAGGAATATAAAATGAATAGATGGTGTGAAAATTGAGAAAACATTTTGATAGATAGCGTTCCACAATGCACATACTCTTCCTACGAATGTTTGTGGATTAACAAACATGTTACATCTTTAGTTTCTGTGCTATTCACAAACTTTCCAGTGCAGTCTTGTTTTCGCTGTGAACTAGTGTTCAGTGAGGAGATACTGCTGGTCCATTTCTCTTAAAAGTTCAGGTATTTGTGCCACATGGACACTTTATCATCCAAGCCTGGAAATAGGAAATAAGTACTCGGTCTCGGACATTGTCCGGTACAAAATTGTAATTTGTCAAGCTTTGACAGTCACAAATTTAATATTAGCGGTCATTTTGTCGAACACAAAAATCAGTTTGATGATGTACGTTTAAAATGTGAATATTTTGTGGAGTTTCAAGATCCATAATCGGCCGATGTATTCCAAATGACCGGCTACATTAGCTTGAATTCGCTAAAACTTTTGATGATGTTTTGTTTAACATCCACCTGTCCCTTCCCCGGTCATTGCCATTAAATGATATCGGTTGATAATATAGAATTAGTGGTGTAAATGGGATTTGGATATGCTGCTAAAATATGTGACTTTAGGCCTGTGCTTCAATCTAGCCTGCTGATATCACGTGATTGATCATTAAGGCAAGCCGTTAACAAAATCGCATCCTTTTTCAATAAAACCGTAGCCTCCCAGTACTTGTAGTTCTGTGGATACCTCATATTCAACCCCTCCGACTTGAAGGGATAAAAAGATTTGCGATCGAGCTTTCATTTTACATTTTTACTAAGAATTATTTTCGTGACCACGTCCCCCAGTAATAAAAATAATAAAAAAGGAACATTTACCAAACTCTTTTCAGTTACAGTTTCATTTATAAATACACTTTGACATTATCAGCATTCTATCCATGTGCTATATATATTTCCGATAAGATATATTATCGATTGAACACGTGAAGGATGCAACTTTTTAGACAAATAGTTTTATTGATTGTACCCTCAAGTTTCCGTTGACATTAACTATGAATATTTATAATTATTGAAGAATAATCACATATAATCTTTGTAAAAACAAAGAAAACTGAAATCCGCGTTTGTATGAAATGTCGATAACTTGTTGAATGTATTACGCATTTACGGTACAGTGTTAATAGCCACACTGGAAATAAGTTTGCATGTAACTGAAATCGCTGTGCTATCAATATGTTTGCGATTTTCACTGTATATTTTATTCGCATTTTTGTTTTTTGCTGAAATGGGTGACGATTTGGTACAACCAAATGCATTCATGTGGTTGAAATATGAAGAAAATTCGAAAGTTGAAGTATGATTTAGTATCTGTGATGAGGTGTGCAATATAAAACCCACTTTATTCTTTAAAACTAATATTTATTTATTTCAATATAAAATTTTATAAATTTCTATTTTATTTGGTGACAGGTACGCTTTCGTTTTTGACCAGCACAAATTGACTGACAATAGGACATTTTGACAGGCACGTCTCAAAAAATTATTTCCAGGCTTGTTAAGCAGTAGGATTATTTTCTTGAAATTGTCATTGCAGTATCATAGAGTGAGTTAGTAATGTTTAAATTTCAAGGGATGTGAATGCCATATAACATTTGAAATATATTTAATTAATCATTTTATGCAATGTTTTATTGGACTAATTTGTATGGTGAACAAGATTAGGTCATAAGTTACACGGGTTAACCATTTTTAGTTAAGATCTTTACTTATTCACCTGACAAATTTGATTAAATTATGAAGAACAGGTATCAAGATTAATATTGTTATTCTTTGTACACAGTTAATGCAAAAACATGTATCTGGTTTGGTGTCAGATTGCGGCACATTTTAAAATCATGATGACTAAATTACAAATCATCTGAATGCTAATCAAAATTTAAAATTGTTTATAACTACTGTATAAATACTTGTATTAAGTTAATTATATGAAATTATTTGGTTAAATTTTGTTTGCAAAGGCTATTGAAATTTGTAAAATTATTTTTTTCCTTTGGTTTGTTTAACATCTTAATGCTGTGGCTTCATTGTTTACTTAATACCGGTCAAACTTAAGCTCTCTCCATGGCATGGTTTCATTTCTTCGTGTCAGGCCATAAGATTTGAAATTTAATGGGAAACATTTTTTTCGGTTCCGTTCTTTTGGATCATGAGAACCCGTTGGAAACAGTTTTTTGGTAATCCAAAATAATGCAGCAGTGATACAAAAATCATGGGAAACGAAATTTTGGTTCAGTGATTTTGATGACATGGTACTGACACGCTACCGGTCGTTACCATGAAATCCTTTGGTCTAGCATGTGGTTGAGAGGTCAGTGTTATCCATAATAGCTCAGCTTTTTGCGAGCAAGAATAATTATGGTTTTTAATTAATTCTAGAGAAAAAATTTTTTAGTATACTATTAGTATATGGATATGCAACTTTCCAACACAATCTTTATTTTTTTACCTGACTCTTTATTTAATTTTGAAGTTTTAATATTTTGAACACATTTATAAGTGCTATTCTTACAGCTGTTATGAAAATGATTACATGGAAAGGATGAAAGACTGTAATTAAAAACAAATATTTTGTCATCTTAAAATTAAAAAAGAATCATCAAAATCATTTGGAAGTCTATAATTTCTGAAAACATCTTCAATGTACCATGGATTATTTTCAGA
Organism: Symmetromphalus regularis; assembly: GCA_032355785.1. Classification (NCBI taxonomy): domain Eukaryota; kingdom Metazoa; phylum Mollusca; class Gastropoda; order Neomphalida; family Neomphalidae; genus Symmetromphalus; species Symmetromphalus regularis. The sequence continues at coordinate 9,181 of JAULBS010109429.1, read as the reverse complement.
TTTTTAAAGAATTATAGACATCAGATGAAGTAAATCATATTTATCAGCTGGTGTGATCTGGAAATTTTTAATGGTTTTAACACTTTAAAATTTATTCTTACATAAGTCCATATGTACTGTATATTATATTTTAGTTAATTTTTATGTTTCACCAATTCAAGAATACTGGTATGTAGATAAAATTTGCATCAATCAACATACTCATGTATCATTTTTGTAATATAAAATATGTATCTGTGAAATTAAGTTTCACGTGTACATCCACAGTTTTATGTAATGTACCATATTTTACATTTTTTATCAGTCCAACCACCACTGAAATATACATTAATTTCTTAATTTATGTCACATGATTGTACATGGTATTCATTTTATAAAAGCAATTATAGTTCATATTATTTTTGTTCTATATTTTCTATATGGAAAGAATGTTGGTTACAAATCTGGGAAATAAAGGGTCGGAGTGAATTAGTAACCAAGATGCAAAACAATTGTTTGAAGTACGACATTTTTTTAGTTGATGCTTCTTTTAGCTGACATATTGCTTGTGTGTAATACTTTTCTTGTGTGTGGTTTCATTCAGGTAGTTAGTGACTGTTCTCTGATTGTCTAGAAGCACTGATTTTCCATTTCAGATTTTCCCCTTTTCTGTTACAGAATTTAACAAATTCCGTTTTTTCTGTTTCAGTAAATTTTATAATTTCATTTTGTGTTCCATTGAAATATTTTCCATTAAACACACACGTATGCACGAATGAAAAAATAACCCCCACCCCACAAAAAATAATTTAAATAAAACCCACTTGAATTGAAACTTGTTTAATACGCAATTAAATCGAATTCAGTAATTCTTGTTCTTTTGTGAAAATCTCCGAATAAAATTATTTTAATTGTATAATTTATTTACCAAACATGAAAACCAATTTTCATCATTTTAAATTATGATATTATAAATAAATCTACCCAAAATATGTAATAAATTGCGTTACTGTCGAAGAATTTGAGTAAAAAAAACTTTTTTTAAAATAAAAAATGGTTTACTCCGTTAAATCGATGGAAGTAAGTATACAAACCAAACATCTGGTGATCGTCTGTGCGCCAAACTAATTTGTCGTGACACGTACAGATATCAGTGTAGTCAAATATTGACCATTTTTTTGTTTCTAAAGTGACGCTGGAAAATTTGTATAATTAACGAACCGTTATTTGGAGACGAGTATTAATGTTTTAAGAAAAAATTGGGAATTCTGTTTCAGATAGGTTTTTCTGCAATTCTGTCCACGTTTCCGTTATCACGGAAAATCGGTGCCTCCAATTGTCTAGTACAGAAGAAATAAGACATTATTGTTTCAGTCTGAACACAAACTTTGGATTTTGGACCAAGAAACAGGAGATATATATATATATATTATAAATATATATATAATTTGTATTACACAATACCACTAGAGCACATTAATTTATTAATCATCAGATGCTGGGTGTCAAACATTTGGTTACTTTGACACATAATCTAAAGTGTGACACCTTCATCTGGAGAGTAAATTTTTTAGTTAAGTAACAAGTTAAATATTACTGGTAAAAGAAACATTACAAGACGGTTGCTATAGGAAACAGAATACCACTTTATTATGCACACATAGGCATTAACAATGTTATAACATATATTTAAAGCAATGTGACAATGGTCACCAGAAAAAAAAATGAATTTTCCAACTGTCCGCACAGTAATTTAATAAAGATATTAAAACACCATTTACATAAGAAAATAATGCTTTATAATTGTTAGTGTCTTGAATACTGTCCTCAAAGTACTGAAAGGTGTGGTTCTTTCTAAATTAAGTATTATGGAAGAAACAAATGCATGACAGTAATTAATGGGGTCTATTCCCATGTCATTTATAGAAATACAAAATACTCATTATTAATTGCAGATTTTACGAAAAAATTTACCCAGATTTTAAATTTCTGTAAGGATAATCTTTTGTTCCAGAGACCTGACGGACAGATTGAAAAAAGCAAAACTATTCACAAACAATCAGTTATGTAAAATGGTGGGTGAGATCAACATTTAACACATCTTTGAGCATGTTTATAACACTGGTGGATTCAAGGTTTTCACACAGTGATTCACACGTAAATATAGCAGATTTAAATTAAATGCATTTAGGATGTTCTGGAGATTATTAGAACACCCTGAGGGATAGACTTTTGAATTACTGAACCCTAGCAGTGCTTTAGATAGCACCAATTTGGCAACAGTATACATCGTGGCCACAATTCAACCGCCAAAATTATTATTATAAAAAACACACACCCTGAACATATGTTAAGCAGTATACTTTCTTATAATGGAAACTGTAATCAGAGTTCGGTTTTAGTCAGACAATTACGGACATTACTAATCAGTATGTCAATGTAACAGGTTCCTGTATATTTGTTCCAAACAATCAAGAAACAAATTACTTTGCGGCACTTCAAAATGAAACCAGTTAACATAAGTCAGTACCCTTTGCTCACAAATAACCACGTTGTGTCCAAATTAATGCAGTCTAAAGCCCTGCCTAGGATTAGGGTTAAAAGTGAGGGGTAAACATTCAGACTAATGAATGTTAGGATTAAAATTAAGATTAAGATTTAGACATTGAAACCAACGAACCTTCAGATTAGAGTTATTACTGGTTAGTCGATATTTGTACCAACTGACCCTAGTATAATGGTGTTTTAGAACAATTATATGGCACCCTTGAATCCACAACATCCTAATTCACACGAACATTAACAGACTAACACTGAACAAACTACATACCAGGACACACAATACCCAATGATGGTGCAGTGAAAAAAAAATGCATTCATTGTTTTAACTTTCCAAGCATCATATTTGAAAGAAAACTGGAAATTTTATTTTACAATATAATAATACAAATGACATTTTGGGGGGGTTTAACAGTGTATCGAGTTGAACATTCCACAATATACACTACTAACTGAAGATTGAAGATAATTCATTTAAACTCATTACAGTTAACAAACATGATTAATATATATAAAGAATTTAAGATAACATCTAATTAGATTATTTTGTAAATATTTACCACTGAAATAGTTTGTTTTTTTGGTTTTTTACACTTAAGATTAACACTTTATTTTATTTATCAAAGTAAAAAATTGCAGAAAAATTTAGGGAAATACTATGTATTTGAATATTCAAACTTAAAAAAACAAAAACATCCTCAAGTAACCTTACACACTTCCAGACTAAATTACCAGCCTGACTATGAAAGATTGTCATACTGATAGCAAACTTCTAAGTGAAGTAGAACCACATTTGAAGTGATGAATGATGCATGTTAAATGATTCTGTTGTGCACATGCTAGCAGAGCAGGATTAATGTTCATGTACTCTGAATTTCAGAGAATACTGATAAAACCCCAAACAATGCTCCCTCTCATTCCTTGTCAGTTGTGGTTGGTGCTACCATTGACCAGTCTTTCCAAATTGTGCCACATCCTAATTATTCTCCACACATTTGTCACTAATTTTAGCTCCCAGACCAAATTCAAGATGGAAGAAGAGGTGATCTGTGCTGTAGGGTTACATGACAATACATAACTTTTAGAGGGAGCTAATGGGAGACTTAGATAACAATGCCATAACAAATTTGGTGTCTTTCGTAGTCAGGTGGGAAACCTTTTGTACATCCCTCGTAAAATTATTATAAAATTAGCACTTAATGTCCTATTCATGCACATCACTTACGACTAAATCTCAAAGCTAAAGGATTAAGGCACTGTATAACTACTAGGTGCACGACTTCTCTTGTACCAAACCATTCTGCCATTTAACTACATATCAGTGTTTTTGCCATTTTATCATATATCATTGTATACAATAATACATTAACATTCATTTCATACCATACTTCATTATATTTACATTTGTGCCTAAAATTCTCATCTTTGAGAGAGTATCATGAATTTCGTATAGGTTTATATATATATATTGTATAAAGTGAATGTATCATATGACCATTGGAACAGGGATATGCATGTAAAGGTATACTTTCAAAGAACATGAGAAGCTACTACTGTTTGAAAAGCTACTACTACTATTTGAAGTTTTACAAGCATGATGACAAAACATTTTCATATAATCAGAATTGTTTGTATCCAAACATTAATAGTAACAAATATGATATTTTAAAGATGATTGTCATGATATTTATCAACATGATAAAAGCACAGATGACAGAAGGTCATATATAGTAGGAATTTTAAAGGTTTATTAATATTTTACCATTGATCCTGGTCAGCGAGTAGTCTATTCCCAGTGGAATCAGGTAAACTTCCATTCCACATAGAGGTTGCCACTGATGTGTGAATTGACCTTAATGTTATCCATTTTACCAACCTAATTCACTTAAAAACCTATGAGTCATACTTCACTGTCGATCCCAGTCTAGGAGTAGTCATTCTCTATGAAATTTGAGCTGCATTTCTATTCTGCATGGAGAGCGGCAGTGAAGTCTTAATGGAATCCAGTTTGGCAAACTAATTCAGACTTTACTATCATTTTAAACAAACAAAAACAATTTGGCAAGATTAGCACTAATTACATCCACACATTGAGAGAGATTCTCCTTAGTAGTCTGTGAAAACTAAACTGAAGACTAAGTACAACTATCTATTTTCTGTACGACTACAGTTAGTAAGTGACAATCAGCTACAAGGTCTGGTTTTTACAGCTTTTCTCTCACATGCAGCTCCTCCCTGTATGACCTTCCTGTGTTTCATCATCACACCGTTCCTGCAGGAGCTGAACTCTCCCCACGAGCCAAAGAAGCATCTCACTAAAAACACCACATTCAATTTTTAAATCGGCTATCTATAAAGTACAGTAGTTAATGGTTTTTTATAGAATTTAAAATATATCTATACATTTAGTTTTAATAAATAATGTACATAACTAATACTCTTTTTTTTTTTTTACATCACTAGGACAGACTGATCTTTTTATCATCAGCTACTGGATGTTAAACAGTAATTTTGATACGTAGTTGGAGGAAAGTCATATCACCATAGTTATTTGGTGATTTTGTACTATATTCATTTTGTACTCAGTATAAAGAATATAGCAGTAGTAAATGAAGCACTAGCATTATTCATCCCAGAGAGTGGGTGTCTGATACTGCTACATGTTTAATATGCATTTATCCATTAAGCAATGTTTGTGGGAGATGTTCGGTATCCTTAATAGCATCACTGACCAGCTCAAAGCCCAGCTCTAGATCCAAATGAACATGTTGGCATGAGATTCAAAGACGAATCATAGTGGTGAAAAATCATGTCTCATATGAATAAACCTGATGATGAAATTGATAGTAATCCTAGGCATCACTTTGAGAATATCATGCCCAAGCAAAATGGATGAGGTTTTTTTTAACATACAGTGCACATCATTCCAATGTCTTTGGACCTAATATCAACCATATTCAATTGGGTCTAGATTCAGGCTTTGAGTTGATAGGTGATGCTGCTGAGTATATAAAATATCAACCACAAAGATTGTTGATAAAGGCTCATTAAACGTGTGGACAGATGCACTCTCTAGCTGCTGTGTATGATGTCAGTGGCACAATTCTTATCTGAGGGTTATTACAATTTTGTTGCAAATGGTTTGAAGACTGATCACGTGAAACACAAGATGTGATTTTTTACACAACACTTCGTGGATATGTTTGCTTCATGGGGACATGTAGATCATGCTATCATGCATGCTACCAAAGATTAATCCGTGTCGGATCTACGAAGACCTGGGCTACCCCTAAAATTAGCAATTTATTTTAACTTCAAAGAATCCAAGGATTCTTTAGCCCCCCACCCCCCAATGGATTTTGTTTGGATCAGCCACTGCTAATGATTTATGACAAATGTTGATTATCACTTGACTTGCACATACAACAAACTGCTTAGATTAAATAAACTGATCAAAGGAACACATTCTCGAAAACAAATGGTTATGTTCAAATTCTCATGTATTTACCAAAAGAATCTCATTTTACAATTAAGAAGAAAAAACATTTCCTTTATGGTTTATTATATATATATATAACTCACCATTTCCATTAGGTCTAGTACATGACTTTGAAAATGTTATCTTCTCCTTACAGGCCGTCTTGTCTCCCTTTATTAATAGTTTTGTTCTTGACCTTGTCTGTGTGACTGGATCACATTCAGTCCAATTACCAAATGAATACCTACATTCTGGAAAATATAACCTCACTCATAAGATGATTTGATGAATTTAATTTTAATGTATAGGTACCCACTGTTCTCAGAATAAATTTGAAAATTATTGATATCCTAAATTAACATCTTGGTCTGTTTAATGTACTTTGACTAATTGTTTTAACTTAGGTTTTTATGACTAGAATTTCTTATGATTCACTGATATTTACTTTACAGTGTAACCCAACTCTGCTCTAATCAGCTTTGCTTCACATATTACCTCTCAACACCATCTGCAAGTACATGACTCCAATGCCCATCAAAATGTCACACAGATTAACATTTTTAAATAACGTACTCTGTATACGAATGCTGATACTATTACTTACGCTTTCGACATTTTCTTTGCAACTCTTTCCTTGGCTGACATACTTCTGGATCTCCTTTCTTAAGAGTTAATGTTCTTGACATTGTGTTTGTTCTTGAGTTACATTCGCCCCAGGATCCAAATGAGTACTTACATTCTTGAAAAAAGAAAATTGTGATCAGTTACCACTGATGCTAAGTCATAACAATGCCGGCGCGGCCATTTAAATATTGGGGGTGGGGGCAAGACTGAATAAGGGCACCTACAACATAATAAATAAAAATAATGTCACAAAAAAGGTGCCGCAGATTATTGGGGGTGGGGGCAAATGCACCCCTTGTTCCACCCTCTGGCTGCACCGGCCCTGCGTAAGAATGATGGTCTTTGATATGCTTTCATATTTTATTTTATTAAGCTAATGTTAAATGGTGTTTAGAATAGTGTTTCAAAAACAAACAAAAAAACGTGATTATTTTTAAATTACCACGTAAGATGTACATGCTTACCAAAGTTGGAACCAAGAGTTTGGAATCATATCAAGAAGTGGAGCCTCTCATTCTTTGACCATCAGTATACTATCAACACTTGACATTCCTTAAATCTTACGATTTGGATACTTTGGCCCATCCCACACCCACACCTCAAAATGCACATATATATGAGTTTACTGATAAAAATTTAATTTATATTTTAACCAAAACCTATGTGATAAAACTGAGTGGAACATCTGTACAGGCGCGGATGTAGGATTTCTCATCTGTACAGGCGCGGATGTAGGATTTCTCGAAGTGGGGACCAAATGTGAATTTCTGGAAAGGGAGAGGGTGTCCAAAAGTGATGAGTGAATAGAAATAGGGGGAAAATGGATCCGCTACTGGTACATACCTTTAGCTGCAGACAGAGCTCCCCGGCGTTTACAGGTGCGACTGATGGTCTTGATCGTCTGGCACTTGTTTTCGTCTCCACGTTTCAGTGTCAATGTCCTGGTCATCGAGTTGGTCAGAGGGTTACACTCACTCCATGGTGCGCGTTGATACTTACACACTGCAACAATAACATATTAAGTTTACAAATGAAGTCACACAAACTTTTTTTTTTTTTTTTTATCCAATTACAAAGGATACTTTAATTTTTCAGCTTTAGATATAGGTTAAGTTTGGTTAATGAAAATGATGTCTTTGATTGCAGAGAAAAGATTTCACGGAAATCGTTATTCTGTTTGCATGTTGGTTACACAAGTTTCATTCCACACTTACGATTACGTTCGAAAAATAAAAAAAGGAAATCTTTAAAAATTTATTCATATAAAATAAGTCTTAAAATGTTAGGATACGTTATCACATATCTGAATAATTTTTCAGATAAGATTTTTGTTACCGTAACAACTATATATAATCCAAAAAATTATGAAGTGAAATACTTCTGTGTATCATGTACATGTTGCAAAAGGTTTGAAAGGTAGTTGTTTGTCCTTTTGGCACTTATTTTTCAACTGAAAAACGCTGGTCTTTTGATGTTCCACTTCCGGTGACGAGAAGTAGATGCTGGACATCGAACTTCCAAGCTGAACACAGTGGTCGGAGACTTGCATACACTTTAGAATAGGTATCAAAATTATCCAGTATTTTTCCTTTATTAACCAATGGGAAACCAAACATGTAGTTATCTACTAACACATATAAATGTAACATATTGAAACGGCTATTGTATACTACTGTAACCATTGTATCTCCAGACTGCTTTTATTGTGGATGACCTTATTCTTTACACATCCTCATAGGGATACAGTTCTGGTATATCTTAATTTCAAATGAAACGTAATGCACATACACTATATAAATTCATTCTACCTTTGCCGTCAGACGATTTTGTTCTGTTTTTACACGTTTTTCGGATCGTCTTTGAACTCTGGCACTCTGTTTGATCGCCATGTTTTAGCGTTAATGTCCTATTCATGGTGTTCGTTTCAGGGTCGCATTCACTCCAAGGACCACGTTCATAACTGCAAGCTATAACAAAAATATCAATACCTATATTAATTTGCATGCTTGGTATTTTGGACAGCACATTCTCCTATTTCGAAATTAACGTAAACCTATATACAGAGAATTGATTTTAAAAGCATTTTCCATTGTTCTTTGGTTTTTGTAGTATGTTCAATATGGCAGGTAATATATGATAAAGTAACATTTTGTACATATGCTTACGTTTTCCCTTACAGTCAGGCAATGTACAGTTGAATGGTTTCTGTATTGTTTTCATAATAAAAGGGTACTGATATCACATTGTAGCTTTAACCTTCGACGAAGAACACTTGCTTTTGATTGGTTTGTGTATTTTAGTAGATTACATCCAAGAGGGGCGTAAACATTTACATGTCTTTGTTTTATAATTGGTCCACAACTGGTTTATCAAAGGCCGTGGTATGTGCTGTCCTCTGTGGCATAGTGCAAATAAAAGATTCCTTGTTGCTTATCGGAAGGAGTAGCTTATATGCCGCAGCGGCTTTCCTCTAAAGACATGTCAGAATGACCATATGTATGACGTCCAATAGCCGATGATAAGATAAAAATCAATGTGCTC
>JAULBS010109418.1:0-15217 GCA_032355785.1 Symmetromphalus regularis | reverse complement strand
GGTATGTGCTGTCCTGTCTGTGGGACAATGCATATAAAAGACCCCTTGCTGCTTATCAGAAAGAGTAGCCTATGTGGTGGCAATGGGTTTCCTCTAAATAAATATGTCAAAATTACCATATGATTGACGTCCAATAGCTGATGATAAGATAAAAATCAATTTGCTCTAGAGATGTCGTTAAATAAAATAAAAAAACTTTACTTTGCACTTTGTGCCACATCATGCCACACTAATTTTATACAGTAGTTTGGAAAGTTACATTAAAATACATAAATTACTGTGATGCAGCTGGTGCAACATGCTTCCAACACATTGGCCAGTCACTGACAGAGTTACAGTACATCTAATATGCAGTTTATGTGGTTATCTTCATTCTTCAAGAAAGGAAAGGATTGTTTGTTTAACGACACCCCGACACCCCAGCACATTATTTATTCAGCAGCTATTAAGTGTCTGACATATGGTATTTTGTGACTCGAGGTCTTTAGAGGAAACCCACTAGTGCCACATAGGCTACACTTTCTCATTAGCAGCGAGGAATCTTTTTATATGTGCTTTCCCACAGATAGGATAGCACATACCACGGCCTTTGATAAACCAGTTGTGGACCACTGGTCGGTATAAATGGTATACACCTACCCAATAAGCCTTGAAGACCACTCACTCTAGGTTAGAGCCCATACTAAGATTAAAAATTCCCATGTCTTGACTGAGAGTTGATCCCAGTACCTACCAGCCACAAGTCTGATATATTAACCACTGCACTACTGGGGCTTGTCATTCTTCAAGAAAGGTGACTCAGCTACGGGAAAATACTGTTTAATTTGTGTACTACATAATGCAATGTAATATTGTTTACTTCATGTCAGACTGTAATATGTGTGACAAATAGTTTTAAAAAATTACATACTTTGGTATACCAGTTTTAAAATGAACTGATTGCAGGGAAAATACCAGATAAGAGGAATCAGTCTGATAATCCACTAACCCTCCACTGTAATTGAGCTACAGGTATGTAATGTCTTAATAAAGAAGGAGTTGAACTGCTTACAGTGCTGTACTTAAGTAGAAAATTATCAAAGGCTATGGTATGTGTTGTCCTCCGTGGAAACATATGTAAAAGAACCCAAGTTACTGAAGTAGAACATTGCTGGGTCTTACTGTCTTTACCATATCAATTTTCAAACTCGATTTAAATCTAGGAATCATTGGACTTGTTATGTCATCCCATGATGGGAAGTAACTATCAAAAATAGAAACTTCATGCCAAATCCTTTTATTCTTTATTCAGTCAAGTGTTTGGATTCAGATATGTTGGCTTGCATGTTTCTCACAACCTAAAGTAGACTCTTTCAAAGATCAATGTTTAATATGATATAAGAAGAATATCTTCAGAAATTCTATAAAATATGATATCCTTTAGAATAAACAGTTGTACAGAAAGGTAATGATAAAAAACAAACTGGCAACAACAATAAAATACTATCACAAATCATATGTGTATGCATCAGCTTATGCAGTGTCACTACAGACCTGGACCATTGCATGGAATCTGATCATTATAGAAATCATGTATTTCCATCAATATTGGTAAATATATGTTTTTTAATAAGCTTAGTGTGTTTTTTTTAATTAAAGAACAGCAGTTAAGAGAAGAATTTAAATCTATATACTAATAATATAAACCAACCTTGATCATCTACATCGAGGTTTCTCATCATCCAGCCCACAAGATCAATACCTGAAAGAAAAAATACATTCTTTGTATAAGCAATGTGAAGTACATGGCAAATCAACACAGAATGTTATGGATAAATCTTACAACAAAATACAGTCTTTGTTTAAGCAATGTGAAGAACATGGCAAATCAACACAGAATCTTAGGGAAAAATCTTACAACAAAATACAGTCTTTGTATAAGCAATGTGAAGAACATGGCAAATCAACACAGAATCTTAGGGGAAAATCTTACAACACAATACAGTCTTTGTATAAGCAATGTGAAGAACATGGCAAATCAACACAGAATCTTAGGGGAAAATCTTACCACAAAATACAGTCTTTGTATGATAAAACAACATGGAATAGTAGAAAAAAATCTTTGCATGGTAAGTCAACACGGAGTCTTAAAAGTACAATATTTGCATAGTAAATCAATATGGAACATTGCAAACAAATCTTTGCATGACAAATCAACATGGAACAATAGAAAAAAAAATCTTTGCATGGTAAATCAATATAAAACCTTAGGAAAAAAACAATCTTTGCATGTTAAACCAATATAGAACCTTAGAAAAAAATAATCTTTGCATGACAAATCAATGTAGAACTTTATGAAAAAAACAATCTTTGCATGACAAATCAATATAGAACTTTATGAAAAAAACAATCTTTGCATGGTAAATCAACATGGAACCTTAGAAACAAACAATCTTTGCATGGTAAATCAATATAGAACTTTAGGACAAAACAATTTCTGCATGGTAAATCAACATGAGACATTGCAAAAAAATCTTTGCATGACAAATCAACATGGAACAGTAGGAAAAAATCTTTGCATGGTAAATGAACATAGAATTTCAGGATAAAACAATCTCAGTATGGTAAATCAATATGGAACATTGCAAAAAAAAAAAAAAAAAATCTTTACATGACAAATCAACATGGAACTATAGAAAAAAACAATCTTTGCATGGTAAATTAACATAGAACCATAGAAAACAAATGTTTGCATGGTAAATTAACATGGAACATTGAAAACAAATTTGTTTGCATAACAAATCAACATGGAACTTTAGGGAAAAATTAAATGGGATGTGAAAAACATTTTTTCCATAAGTAATAACATATAAATGGCAAATTAATCAACATGGGTTAGGAAGAAATACATTAAATCATAGAGAAGGCAATTCAACATGGGTTAGGAAGAAATACATTAAATCATAGAGAAGGCAATTCAACATGGATTAGGAAAAACTCAATCTAACCCTAAGCTATGTGAAGGAAATGGCAAACCATGTTGATTGTGTACGAACACTTAAATACAGTATGAATGTTAATGTTACTAAACAATCAGAAAACATTGTATTTGAGGTTAACCTTTACAAGCAGCTGAAGAAATGTTTTCAGTATGTTTACATCATGTTTGATGGGTTGTCTTAGATCCACAATTCCCCATCAGATTTGTAGCTTTGACCTTTAGCTGAATTATTTCACCATGATTGGTAAGATCTTGGTGTAAGACGATACAAAAATAATTATGGAAACAACATACAATGTTAAATACAAAGTGTTAGAAAAACTATTGGCAAAACAGTTTCTTTACTATTGTCCTGCATTTTGACAAAATTGTCAAAGTGTTGCCAAAATCAAAACTCTGTATGACAAAGCATTTTCTAAAATAATTTTATGAGGAAAAAAAAAGAAGAACAAAAAAGGAAACAAATATTCATTAATGATACTTATTAAGCAGTTATTAGGTGTCAAACATACAGTGTTTGCAACCAATCATCTTTTAGAGGAAACTCACTACTGTCACTAAAGCTACTCTCTTTGAAAAGAAGCAAGAAGCAATAATGACTTTAAAAAAACGTAGCACATTGTAGTGGACCCCAGGGAGAAACTCTGAGAGCTAGCAACATTTCTTCGATCAGCAAAAGAGCATTGTTCCTAGTGAAAAAATGCTGGGAATCTGAATGATGCAGAAGGAAAAGAAGAAGATCATGATGAAATAGAAGGAAGAAAAAGAACAGCAATAAAATGTGCTTCTATTTATTATTCTTAAACTCTATCTAAAAATTATTCACTGAATCAAATCCATAATGATAAAAAACACAACGTTCCTTCTATTCTTTTCTGTAAACTTCCATATAAATATCTTATATACTTTTATCCCTCCAAACCATTTTAAGGAAAGCACTTATTTGATCCCTGAAATTTTCAAAATGGAAGGTCTGTTATTTGTCTTTTTATCACCTAAGTACACTAAAATAAGTAATTGTTGTGAGTTTGATCATTACGTTGGAAGATGACATGAGTTACAGAGAGATTTGATGAACAGACTTATACTATAGCAAAACGAATTCAACAGTTAAATAACATAACCTCTGATAATCGAATCTGTTTAATCCAACTTCTCAAACTGCAATGGCTCATTTAAAAAAAATAAAAAATAAAAGGCAATAAAATCTTTTGAGCAAAAATTTAATAATATTTCGAAGAAAGTTATAATAATCATAAAATTTTATATCACACCCTTTCGTATACTAGCTATGGACCAATGGCTATAACAAAACTCTTAGAAGAAAAATACTGTGAACATAACTTAACCAAATACCAGTTCCAAATTGAATCTGAGATTAAACCTTTAATAAAAAAATTGTATCCATTCTTACCATTTGATTCCACTGAGCATCTTAACTGATCATATATAAAAGACACCAATCTTCAGAAAACCTGCTATTTCTAGATATGAATTCAAAACTTTAACTTTAGACCTGTTCTTATACAACCCATCTATCATAACCCATAAGTGACAGTACAGATGGCACGCTAAGATGGATACTTTTTGTTTTTATATAGACATAGCATTTCTAAAGAAACTGCTCAAACTGATTAAAATTCTGCAAATTAATGGGATTTTCAATATAGGAAGACATTTCAAAATTTAATTTAACTTAACTTGTGAATACGTGAAGTTCAAAGTCAGGGTACAAATTGCATAGATAGTTTTTATATTTAACAAAATTCTCAAAACTGGACAAAATTCTTATAATTAATTTCTTTCCATCAAGTTTAACATTAAAAAAATCAATGAATAAAGAAGAAAGATTGAAAAGAGTTAACCTTGAGTTTAATACTGGTTGTTCTGTTGGTAAACATTCGGTGTGAACCAGGATATTGAAATTTCTCAATCACATGAAACAGTAAGCTGAGTTTGTAATAGCTGAGAGAGATTTATGTTCCAGGGAGCCCTAGATCAGATTTAATCAAAACAACTTGTATAAGTAGCCATGCAGGTTGGAACAGTTTTCATCTCTCCTTGATGCCAAAGTAAAATTGCTTCCATCACTGCCATGTTTATGACTTGCTACTTAAAGCCACGTAAATAAATACAATCAAAAAGGTGCATGGTAATTAGTGAGTTTGGTTTCAATTAGAAAGTTGCTTTCAATTAGAATTTAGCTTCAGTTAGGAAGGTGCTAAAAAGAGTGGGCTGTAGCTCAAACGGTAGCTATGTCTGCATGTGAAGCGGTCAGTCGATGGATCGATCCTTCTCAGTGGACCCATTTGCAACCAGTGGTCCACAGCTGGTTCATCACAAGCCGTGGTATGTGGCAGCAACAGGTTTCTTCTAAATAAATGTGTCAAAACGACCATATGATTGACATCCATATTGACAGCCAATGATAAGATAAAAATCAAAATGCTATAAAGGTGTTGTTAAATAAAACAAACTTTACTTCTGAAGGTGGTAAAACCAAATTACATAATGGGTTCTGGGTACTGGGTTTTCTGTAAATGTATATATTATTATACATTCTTTATGACTGCAATGTGCATTGAGACTTTTTAATGTGCATTGAGACTGATATGTAATATAAATACATTATTTATGTGGCTTTTTTGTTTTGTTGTCAAATTTCAAAATGTCATAGCGTACCTCTGCTACAATGATCTTATTGTGACTATCTTTTGTTTGATATTAATTTAAGATTAGCTGTGACAAATTGAGAGAGCCGTCAAGGCTGGTGGACCTCATGCTGTTGTCTGACAAAGTTCATCTCCAGCAGCAAGTGTAGAACCAATCAATGTGTATAGGAATGACATTCACAGCCATCTTTCACTTTTCAGTAACAATAACACAACGGAATATAAAATGCATAATTTTAGAATGAAAGCTACCATGGACATAAAATCATGAAAACGTTGAATGTTTTTTAAACGAAAGGGTTATGCAGACTGGTACTGACCAGGCGTGGATGCAGGATTTCTGAAAGAGGGGACCAAATTTTGATTTCTGAAAGGGTGGGGGTCCAAAAGTGATGAGTGAATGGAAATGGGAAAAAAATGGTTAATTTTCACATCCTTCCACTTGGAAAATGGATTAAAGCAAATTTGAATAAAGGGGTTTGGGGGGGGGTCCTCATCCCCTGACCCCCCTGGATTAACTACTGCTGACTATAGCAAATATTATAACATAGGCTCTATCTGAGCAATCACAATTGGGTTAGGAGAAATCCCTAAAAGGTGCCTGAAAAATGTAGATGATTTTGATGTTTAAATATACATTGATATACATTCAGCATCTGAGAAAGCTCATTCTGTGGAACACATGAACACACAATAATTACACTTGACTGCACAACAAAAACAAAGTGCATCTTTTGTTGCCATTAGAAACAGTTGAGTGGCATGGAAGAAAGAGACAGTTTGTGTTAAATGCTTATAAAAATAAATGATGATGGCAACTAGTGCAGGAGATTTCACCCTGTATTTAGATGGCAATTTTAATAAGCAGGTTTGTGGGTTGCTGTGTTCCATGAGGGAAGGGTGGAACATGTGGTGTCCGTATGATGAAAAGAAGAATATAACTCTGTGGTACAGCATTCTGCTGAGGTATGATGGATCATAGGATAAATATTTCTTGGTGGACCTAATATAATTTCCCATTCCTAACACTGGTCCACAACTGCAGGCTATATTTTTATTAGCAGAAAGCTTTTACATCGACTTTTCCACACACACAGAAGAACATGATCATGGGTAGAAAGAAAAATAGACCAATGGCTTCATAGAGAAAAAAAAAGAAATTATTAACGACAACAAGTACAGTGATTAAACAGCCCGTGGCTTGTAGAAACTGAAAGGTCTTGGAGGGGGATATGATGCTCTCCCTCCTTTTTATTCAGACAATTTTTTATTATTATAATTATTATTTTGTAAACATTGACTATTGATATTATTTAATACAGACCTCAAGGAATCACATTTTAAAACTAAAAATTCTCAAGGGAGAATAATAGTATAATCCAAAATACCTCTTATAAGTCAAAAATCATAGTTTAAAATGGTGAACTTTGTGATTCAGGTACCAGGTAATTGTGTTTCAATCATCTGAAAAATAGTTCTGCGCTAAAATTCCCCTGGATCACCACCCCCCACTTCCCCCTACCCTCCAGCAACATTGCTAGTACAATATACTTTATACAAATTAACCCCAACTTCCAAAATTGATATTTAGGCACCTGTCACCAGCTATTTAGGTGAAAAACAGACAGTATTTGTGACACAGTTCAAAGATAAAACCTACTAATCCCACATAGGCTAGTCATTCTGATTAGCAGCAAGTGTTCTTTTATAGCCACTTTCACAGACAAGATGACACATACCACTGACTTTGATACACCTGTCATGGACCACTGCCTGGAACAAGAAATGGCCCAGTGAGTCAATTGAGATCAATCAGACAACCCATTGTACTTCAAGTGAACGCTTTCAGACTGATTGATGATGTTCACACTATGTGGACAGTGTGAAGAACTGCAGACAGGATGCTACATGTAGTTTTACATGAGAGATGAAACTGTTCTTTCACAGTTCACTTAGTTCAGTTGATTTGCATGAGATTGATCAAATCTCTGACAAAATGCCAAAAACTTACAAAATGCCAAAGACTGAAAACACCAAGAATTACTTGACAAAACTGCATTTCTCTGTCAGTAACTTATTTACTTTATTTATATGGTGGCTACTTTTACAAAAAAAAACATTTGAATAAATAAATGGAAAACCTTTTCAACATAGAATAAATAATATTCAAAATATATTCAAAATACCTTCGCTAAAATTAACATAAAAATTACCATATAAATTATATAATTTTAATTATATATTTTTTCACTCCTCTAGAGCACATTAATTCATTTATCAAGAGCTATTGGATGTCAAATATTTGGAGATTTTCACACATAATGAAGTGTGAACCAGCCTCTAATGGGTTTTGATCCACAGTTTTCAGGTTGAGAGTCTGATCTTCTACCATTGGACTACTGAGGCACACAAGACTTTTAATCATGAATGCAACCCCCTGATATGATGAATTTAGATAGTGATGTGTGTGAATACAGTTCCTGAAGGCTTTGTCTACATAATCATTGGACTGCAGTCTGTACAGATGTAGTTTAGAACATAACATTTTGTCATTTTGATTTGAAGAAAATGGAGGCAAGAAACAGAACATAACTATTCAGCACACATCACAAATGACCAAAATGTTACTATAAGTAAGCTGACTCCCACACTGAAACACCCAACAACTTAGAAACCAGGCAAGAAATAACCGAAATTAGGTTAAGAATGTCTGATAAATTAAGCATCCAATAAATATCCAATAAATTTATGTCTTCTGCATTTTACGCATTACTACTTGCCAAGTAGCTGTACAGAATAATGTTTTTCAGTTAAGTAGTATACAAGTTCAAAAGGTGGAAGGTGCTAACCACATGTACGTGCCAGTCATGATATGTTTCAGATATAAATAATTCCAGATAGAATGTAATTTCATGTGGTTCCTAATTAAAAGTGAGTGGGAATCTCATTTCTAAAATAAATGTTCTGGAGGTCCTTATATTCTTGGATATAGATTACAGCAGAACGCATTGTCAGGAATATTCAGTATATTATAACAAATGCATACACATGGCACTTGATAAAATATGATTGTTCATTTGCATGAATTACAGTAGGGAAAATAATATATAATCACAAAAACAAATTTAGCAACACCCCTAGAAAACATTGATTTATTAATCATTGTCTGTCGGATGTTAAATATTTGGTAATAATGATATCTAGTCATCAGAGAAAACATTCAACATTTGTAAGATATCTTTATGTACTTCCCCACAGATACATATACCGATCATGGTTGTGATGGATTATTTCAGATACCTGTTTGTGCATGCTCACTATGGGAACATCCCATGACATAACAGTGGACTGTACAGAAGCAATTCTAGTGATATTTGTTTTTTAATTAATTGATTTTTCTGTTAATCTCTATTTGTGTCTGATAGTTTGGGCATCTACAGAAGTTCAAATCCGACTTGTTATACATGCAATTAGGCTAATTCGTCTCGGATTAGCATCACCCAGCATCTTGTCTGCAATCATCAAACCTAGAACAATGATGACAGCTATGATCATGTTACATAACTATCTAATTGTATGGTTTCACCACAATCAGACATTTTTTCCTATTTACTAAGTCGTAATTTCCCATGAGAATGGCTTCTGCAGTCAGGAGATCAGAAAACGTAATGAAATTCTGGCAGTCTGAGGTGGTTGAAAGGTCTAAAATGAAAGTAAAACATGATGTTTCCTGGGATTAAGTCAATGTGTGAACAAGACAGATAGGTCAATGAAATATAATAGCCTGGGATCATGTTGTTGTATACACAAAACAGATAGGTCAGTGAAATATAATAGCCTGGGATCATGTTGTTGTATACACAAAACAGATAGGCCAGTGAAATATAATAGCCTGGGATCATGTTGTGTACAAAAAACAGATAGGTCAGTGAAATATAATAGCCTGGGATCATGTTGTTGTATACATAAAACAGATAGGTCAGTGAAATATAATAGCCTGGGATCATGTTGTTGTATACACAAAACAGATAGGTCAGTGAAATATAATGGCCTGGGATCATGTTGTTGTATACACAAAACAGATAGGTCAGTGAAATATAATAGCCTGGGATCTTGTTGTGTACACAAAACAGATAGGTCAGTGGAATATAATGCTTTAATAGCCTGGGATCATGTTGTGTACACAAAACAAATAGGTCAGTGAAATATAATAGTCTGGGATCATGTTGTGTACACAAAACAGATAGGTCAGTGAAATATAATAGTCTGGGATCATGTTGTGTACATAAATCAGATAGGTCAGTGAAATATAATAGCCTGGGATCATGTTGTGTACACAAAACTGATAGGTCAGTGAAATATAATAGCCTGGGATCATGTTGTGTACACAAAGCAGATAGGTCAGTGAAATATAATAGTCTGGGATCATGTTGTGTACACAAAACAGATAGGTCAGTGAAATATAATAGCCTGGGATCATGTTGTGTACATAAAACAGATAGGTCAATGAAATATAATAGTTTGGGATCATGTTGTGTACATAAAACAGATAGGCCAGTGAAATATAATAGCCTGGGATCATGTTGTTGTGTACACAAAACAGATAGGTCAAAGAACCATATCATACTGTTATATATAGAGAAAAGATAGGTCAATGAATCATATCACACCAATAGATTTTTTTTGTTAGGTACACAGGACAACTAGGTCACTGAAATATATCACAGTTTGGAATGGTGTTCTTGTGTGTACAGGATAGATTGGTCAATGAAACTTGTCACATCTTAGGATCGTGTTTTTCTTATTAGAGAATAGGTCAGTGAATCATATTACAGAGTTATGTCCTGTGAACAGGATACAAAGGTCATTGAAAGGTCACAATGCTGTGTTTTATACTAAATTTAGAATCTTCAGAAAAACAAATGTCACAACCTGAGTTTGTATTGTTGTGAAACATGTCATGATATATCATCATGTTAATATATGGATAAAAGACCTAACATGAGGAAAAGAGTAAACAACCATTAGAAACTAACATGATATTTCCAAACTTCTGTTTTTAGACAGACATTCAAATATGACATATATATGACATATTTAACTTGAAGGTATGTTTCCAAAAGGACACGTTTTCACATCGCCATGATGGCATCACTCATGAAGCACTTTCAGAAATGGATTATATTTAAATACATGAATTCAAACATTCGGTGTTAATGACACAATGAGATGTAACAGTAAAATGAATCATTATTTATCATTTTATTACTACTGTACATAAGAGCTGACAAAGCTATTTATATCAAATATTCTCTTGTGCTAAATACAAATAAAAGCGAGAACTGCTATCATCTAACAGTGGACTAAGATGGATCACTATTCTATGTTTAAACTGATATAGCATAAAAGAAATCGGTCATCGCTTAATGGTACCACTTTTATAGGTTTGGTTAGGTATCTTCAGTTACATTAATATATAGTCCAGGGAACCAGGACCAGCAAAAAATGGTTTTGTGCAACACACAGCACATTTGGTTTGTCACTTCAGATAAGGAAAAAATGGTTTTGTGCAACACACAGCACATTTGGTTTGTCACTTCAGATAAGGAAAAAATGGTTAGGTATAATTTGGATTTGTACAAAATATCCCAAACTGAAAATGAAGTCTGAATTCTATTCAAAATCAGCTTCTTCAGGTTACAGTCTATGAAATATCGGTTGGTTGTTTTTCTTCAGGCAGAGAAAGGAAGTTTGAAAAGGGGTGGGGTCAAAGTAAGTGTTAAGATCTAAGGTTAATGGAATTCCAATTGCTCATGGGAGCACAGGTTCCTCTCTAGGGAGACTAGGCTTTTCTTTAAAGCTCATGCTCCGGTGCTCCTTCTGGTATACTAGTATCCCAAACAACATACTTACTAACTTAGTGACAGAAAATCAAATTATGGGAAGAGAAAGAGAGATCGGATGTGTGCCAAGACTCATTATTTTACTTACAAAGAAACATTTTAACATAACAATTTCAATAAAAAGGTTTATTCTTAAATAATGCATTTTGAAGGTTTTCTTTTAAGAAATTTTAAAGATTTCTACTCATTATTGCAAATCCTGTTATTATTTATTATTTTGAAAACAGTTTCTCTGCAGACAACAAACCAAGAAACATTCTGACAAATCTGTGATAACATGGAATCATAAAAAGATACCAGTTTGTTTTGGTTGAAAGAAAAGCTATGCCACAAAGTGACTTATGGCTAATTATGTAAAAAAACAAAACCTGAACTATCCCACTCATGAGCAAAGCATAATGAGTTCACAGAACATCTCATTTCAACACACACATATTGATTGAAAAAAAATTAAATTAACAAAACATTTTAACAAGCCTTCCAATTACTGGGTCTACACAGCTGAGAGAAATTCACTTCTAGTGCATGTAGGTTAAATAGAAATGAAACACCTTATTTATGAAACTATGTCTATGTCATAGTATTTTGAAACCTCCCAGGAATATGTTCTGATGGAATTTATGTTTATAAGATAATAATTCAACTTAACTTTCCTTCTAGGATTTGTTTGTTTAATTACCCCCCTCACCCCCCCCCCCAGCACAAAAAATATTCATTTTGCCATAAGAGCCTCACTAGCAGGACATTGAGTGTCAACTTTCTTTTTGATGCATTTTTTATTAAAATTGTTCCACTGATCACATCAGAACCAATGATATTTGCAAAATAAAATTAAAAATTCAGTCTTGCAAATTAACATTTTGTCAAATACTCTGTAAGCCAATCTAGGAGCTGATGTCTGGAAATGGAACCAGTCCATGTTTTCAAGTCAAAACAAATTTTATTTTTATTCTTATTCCATCCAGCAACTTGGAAATCTTGCCACAAAATCTGTAATCAAAAAAGAAAAGAAAAAAAAGAAACGAAGGTGTCATCTAATTAAAAGATAGTCCAGCAGTGAGTTTCTTCTGTAATAATGTTTCACTCTAATAACCAATGTAAAAAGTTTGTTTTATTTAACGATGCCTCTAGAGCACATTGATTTTTATCTCATCATCGGCTGGTGGACGTCATACATATGGTCATTCTGACATATTTCTTTAGAGGAAACCTGCTGCTGCCACATAGGCAACTCTTTCTGATAAGCAACAAGGGGTCATTTATATGCTCTTTCCCACAGACAGGACAGTCTTTGATGAATCAGTTGTGGACCACTGGTTAGAATGGAAAATAGCCCAAACTGCAAATAGGTCTACTGAGAAGGATCAATCCGACGACCGACTAATAACCAATGATTAAACAATATGCTGGGACATCATTAAATAAACATTCCTTTCCTTTTTTCACCAAGCCTTAGAGTCCATTCATACTGAACAAAAGCAAACTGTATCAGTGATTTACACATGTGTAAGGATGTGGTATCTGTACACGTGTGGTAGGCATGCATCTATATGTGAGTATTGATTCTATATTATTTCACTTGCAGTCTAAAATCACATGCTTTGATGCATTCAACATGCTGTGAATAGTCCTTAGTGATGGCCATACACAGATGTATGTAAGAAGAAATAACATTGGTTAAAAGCATCATTTTGTTATCAGTAAACATAACCTTGCTGTATAAACATAGCATATTATCAATGATTCAGCCAAATATCTCCACTGGCAGGTGAATATTTTTGGTTAGTCTTTGAACTACCAAAATAAATCAGATAAAATATGACCTACTACTGGGACATGATTGTTTTGTATTAAAAGGTAATGAGTCTCTGTTTATTCCTAGTGACAGACAATCTTTATTTGTTTGTTTAATAATGCCACTAGAGCACATATGATTATTAATCATTGCTACTCGGTGTCAAACATTTGGTAATGTTGATGGTCAAAGTGTGAACCAGCCTCTGATGGGAGGACAGACAATCTATGCAACACATTCAGAATGACAACATTCATTTTGCCATAAGAGCCTCACTCATAGGACATTGGACTCTCAAGTTGAAGACTATGACTCAAAACCTGTTGAAGGATGGCTCACACTTGATTGTGTCAAAATTTCCAAATGTTTGACATCCAACAGCCGATGATTAAGAAATTAATGTTCTCTAGTAGTATTTTAAACAAAGCACACACAAAAATAAAACTGTCTATAGATATATTTTTCTGACAAAAGTCTGAAGAAATTAATTCACGAGAATGAGTAAATCACATCCTAAGGATAGATTTATCTGAAAAGTGTGTCAGAAGAAAAAAAACATGTTCAAAAGACTTCATCAGAGAAGTTTCTGTGATATACTCAATCTGTGGTATGCTTGTGTTTCCTGGGTTCAGTGATTTCAGATAGGCTAATCAAGAACAGATGAACACACAGTTAAAACATTCCTAGGTGACTGGAGAAATCAGGAAAATAGAAAAGAATCAAATATTAAAAATCTAAAGGGAATCAAAATATCTGCTTGTGTAGCAGATTCCACTTGTGATGGACAGATAATGGTTTAGAAACAATACTAGATGAAATAATTTATTAGAAAAGGAATTCACATAGAGCTGGTCTAATTGTCACATGTTTATAACAACCACCTGTCTATAAAAGTCACTTTAGATGTATCCCGTCAAAGTACAAATTCATGTTTCAATCTGTATATACCTATCTATAAAAGCCACTTTAGATGTATCCTGTCATAGTACAAATTCACGTTTCAACCTGTATATACCTATCTATAAAAGCCACTTTAGATGTAATCCTTCATAGTACAAATTTATGTTTCAACTTGTATATACCTATCTATAAAAGCCACTTTAGATGTAATCCTTCATAGTACAAATTTATGTTTTAACCTAAAAAAAACTGTTTATAAAAGGCACTTTAGATGTATCCCGTCATAGTACAAATTCACATTTCAACCTGAATACACCTATCTATAAAAGCCACTTTAGATGTATCCCATCATAGTACAAATTTATGTTTCAACCTATCTATAAAAGCCACTTTAGATGTATGCCTTCATAGTACAAATTTATGTTTCAACCTATAAAAGCCACTTAAATCCTTCACAGTATAAATTCATGTTTCAACCTATAACCTATAACCTGTTTATAAAAGGCACTTTAGATGTATCCCATCATAGTACAAATTCACGTTTCAACCTGTATACACCTATCTATAAAAGCCACTTTAGATGTATCCCGTCATAGTACAAATTTATGTTTCAACCTATCTATAAAAGCCACTTTAGATGTATGCCTTCATAGTACAAATTTGTGTTTCAACCTATAAAAACCTGTTTATAAAAGGCACTTTAGATGTATCCCGTCATAGTACAAATTCACGTTTCAACCTGTATATACCTATCTATAAAAGCCCCTTTAGATGTATCCCGTCATAGTACAAATTTATGTTTCAACCTATCTATAAAAGCCACTTTAGATGTATGCCTTCTTAGTACAAATTTATGTTTCAACCTATAAAAGCCACTTAAATCCTTCACAGTACAAATTCATGTTTCAACCTATAACCTATAACCTGTTTATAAAAGGCACTTTAGATGTATCCCGTCATAGTACAA
>JAULBS010109407.1:0-15217 GCA_032355785.1 Symmetromphalus regularis | reverse complement strand
TTAAGCAGCCACCTGTCTTAAACAGACACCTTTATTTTCTCCCAAATCAGCTAATTTAGTATAATTAAACCTGTATTAAGCAGCTACCTTTTTTAAGAGGCCATGTTTTTTTACTACATGGGTTGCTGCTTAAGACAAGTTTGACTGTATATGTATACATATTTAATGGTTGTATTTCCCTTGACATTTCCATTAATTTGGATTTTTCTTATTTATTATTAATTATTATTATTTTTTATTATTATTCATTTATTATTATTTTTTATTTATTTTTTTTGTTGAAATAAATGTTCATTTCATGCAAAACTAGCTGGTATATGGCAATTTACCAATGACATTATTATTCAACAGTAATTTAACTGAATGCAAATGGTTTAGAAAAAATAAAAGTGATCACTAATATACCATCAATGCCAATATTAAACTCAGTTGGACCTGCTTATTATTATCATCACAAACTGAAGAGTTGATAAGGGGATATAACTGAAATAATTATGCAGTTTTTGTAATTTTCAAAAACTGGACATACTTACTGGTTCAATATCAAGATACGTCTGATGTTCTTTGACGCTAGCCTGCAGTCCTGCAACTCCCTTCGTAACACTCTGATCAGCATACAGAAAGTGAGGCGAAGAGAACAAAATAGGTGCACCTTGATAACAGAATAAAATACAGAAAATTGTCTGAAGTTCTCAGAAGAAATTATCACAAATATCAACAGCAGCAGCAATTGAAATAACTCATGCAACAACATAAGATATAACTTTCAGAGAGAAAACCAAACTTGTTCCCATAAGTTACAGCATATATTACAATAAATGGTGAGGGATTTTTGTTTTAAAGGCATCATTAGGGTACATTGATCTATTAATCATCGGCTACTGAATGTCAACCATTTAGTAATATTGACAGGTAGTCAAATGTGAGCTAGTACAATAAATGTGTACATCATACATTATGTGGGAAACGTGAGTGAAGTATGACTGAAAACATACAGGTGGCAATATCAACAGCATCTATCAAGAACGAATATAACATTCTGTTTAATCAATGCCTTATATTACCTGCATGAAGTTAAACTTTCTTTTGTGAGGGACAATAATGAAAGGAAACCAAACATACCATAATAAACTGGAATACTAAAACACAAATAATTTATCTTTAAAAAAGGTAATGACCGAAAACTAAAATATATAAATATTTCAAGGGAGATAACTATATGGTATTTAAAAAAACAGATTTACTGCATAGTACCGAGACTGAGTATTGAGACTGATAGGTGCTCACAATAATTCCAAATATAACATAAAAATTCACTTTTAAACAAAAATATAAATACATTTTTCAATCATATAAAATATTTTTAAATGAAAAATTATTTTAGGACTGTTCGTGTCATACATACCGCCCTTGCATACGCTTGCATTGAGAACTCCCCCAGGGTTGCAGTCAGACTGATCAGACAAGTTTGCAAATGGCGTGCAGAAGCCGATATTGTCGTGATTAGATGACACGTTTCTGAATGACGTTGGTGGAACGACAAATCTCAACAAGTCAATATCCTTTACTGAGCAAGCGTGGTCATACACAACTTTCAATGATCTGTATATAAAATATCTTAATAAATAATAACTGAATAACTGATAATAAAATCTGCAATGGGTCAAGGTTGATAAAAAAATTAAGGAAAAACAACAAAAACTAAAATATCATCTTTTCTTTTGAACTGTATTCGGAATTTTTATTCCTTCACATCCATACCAGGTATAAAACTGAGACCACAACCATTGTTGTAGCGGTCATCTCACTTAATTGAGAATACTAAAATGTGTCAGAAACAACTATGGGTTAATAGCCCACAGACAAAAGCGAACACATAATATGCATTGCCATCATCACACATGGCCGGTAGTTTGCTGTACTTGTTGTTGAGAAAACACCTTTAACCAAACTTATATACTCATGTCATGACTTGGAACGTGTGTTAATTTTAATGGATTTAATAAAATATGATGAATGATTATTACCCATATGGCTCAAAATATCTTAGTACATATCAAAGTGTTACGTCCTAGTACTACATCGTACTGGAACTAACACTTTTGACATCATACGACGTCATATTATTTCACAGTTTGTTTCCAAAAAAGGAAAACAATTGGTTTCATTTTCGTTGTTCGTTTTTTTTTTTTTAACTTAAAATTGATAATAGGTAATAAATAAAGCTCGTGACAACTGATAATTATTTCCCTTGGGACATAAACATGATACGAAATGGAAACTTGTTTAATAACCTATAATTATCACATACTGGTATTTTAATTTTTGTTTGGTTTTCGTTTGAAGGACCCATCATATATGCACTATTGTTAGAAATGCATCATATTATTAATGTGAATAACTCAAGACTCACATTTTTCGCATTAATATCATGATTGTATTAATATCAAGGTCTACAATAAATAATACAGTCAAACAAACCTGCACACATCAGATGCGTAGAGATACAAAGGAAGTGATGAATCCACAAAAGGTGGGAACAATGTTCCATCTGTAAGAAAAAATTAAATTTTACTCACATTTACTAATTATTTCATGTACAATAAAATAAGGAATGGACAGTCTATAACGAAATCTCAGTACATTTGTTAATCATTGGCAATCACTTGTCAAAAGAACTTATGAAGTGAGCCTCTGTGGTCGAGTGGTGGGACATCAGACTCTCACGCTGAAGACAGTTGTTCAAAACATGTTGGAAGCTGGATCACATTTTATTACATGTCAAAATTACCAAATGTTTGACATCCAATAGTTGATGATTAATAAATCCATGTGCTCTAATGGTGATATTAAACAAAAAAAATTTCAAATGCATGGTATTTGTGACACACAGTTCAGTAACATAAATTAAAGCCATTTCAACCATATACATGCAGGCTAAACTTTATATATTTATTTATTAACAACCCTCCACTCCCTGGCATAAAAGCAAACAGTTACTGGGTTGTGAGGGTCTTGCTGGTTACTTCAGTTTTCTTATAAGACACACACACACGTACACATGTGCATGAACACACACACATACACTTTCAAAATCAATAAAACATAAAAGTATACTTGTATATTATATACAATATTATGACACTAAACAATCTAATACGTAACACAATGGCATATAGGCTAAGGCTGCAATTTTTATTTTCTTAATTTAATTTTATCCTCACTGCTCCTACACTGAAATTATTCATTATGTGTTCAAACCATCAAATGTTATAGAAAGTTAACATATTTTAATATGTCACTAATAATGTGTGCTGTTATTGCATTATTCAAGGTGCAATTTAATTTCATGTGTACCAAACTCCATGTGCATAACGTAACTAAAATTGAAAAATTAAATGAATTATTCCAGGGAACAATATTTCATGCGAACCGCTGTTCCGTTCGCGTCGGTAACGCAAAATAAAATTTACGTGAACCGCAAATCAGTTACATCGTGACCTGTAGACGTTCAAAAATGAAAACTTGCAAACAATTACAGAATGTTTATTCACGCAGATGTCCAAGTATTCTGACAAATTTTTTAAACTGATTTTTAGATACTTGATGCACAGCGAACCAGTAGACAATGTTATATTGCAACAGTTATAACTTGCGATCGGTCTAAACTAAAAATGCTAAGTATAGAATCAAGCCCAAAATTTCAACGAAATGTCCACGGATGCTGGGGGCGGCTAAATTATCTGCTGCTATTTCATCTTTAGGAATATAATTAAGCTGAGATAATATTGGATTGCCTATAATTTTACAAATGCAGAAAACGGTTTTAACGTAAACAGGTCTTACAAAAGTTTTAAAATACCCACATCACAGAATGAGCTTTAAAAAAACAAACATTTGGAACATCACTGCAGATAAAGTGAAAGTAGCTTGGACAGCGCGAAACGAAAAAAGGAATCTGGAAGTGTTCAATAAAAAAACAAAAAGCCACAGCTAACTTTAGTAAACATTAAACAAAAATTGTTTTCTTTTGTATTTTGTTTTAACTTTGTTTGAGCTAAAAATTATGTATTTAAAACATAATTTCAACATAACTTTGATGTAACCCACAGGTTACACAAATATACTTCACATTACCGAACAATGGTTTACCTAGGTAAAAACTATGTGAACCGATTTCCGGTTACCTCAGATTTCGAAATATTGTCCCCTGTTATTCGATGGTCATCAACAAACATAACTGTTTTATCTAATGGCAGTAACTTAGGCACAAGGAGCTACACTGTATAGAAATACCAGAAATATTCTGAAAATGTCTACTACCTGAACCATTTAACATATTGGCATACGGAGTTGACCACCAATTCAAAGATCTGAAATATTTAACAATAATTATTAACTGAATGAGCGAAACAACTCAATTCAAATTTGTAATGATATATGTGAATGTATGTTTCATACATAACTAAAAACAAGTTTAATACTAAAACAAGAACACAAATCTTCCACTGATGCAGAGCTAAGTGTTAAGAAGGTCCTACTTTGTGGAGATGAAAATAAAATGAGAAATGCTTCAAGTTTCACATATTAACTGCTATCTGAATATGAACTTATAATAAGCATGAATTAAAAGCATTAAAATGTAAAATGCTTCTAGATTTACATATTAACTCCTATCTGAATAAGAACTTATAATTAGAATGAATTAACAGCATTAAAATGTGAAATTCAAGAGGTTTCATATAAACACTATTAACTTACGTATTATAATTCCATTTTGCAATTTTCCCGAACTTGGCCACATCATCTGAACCTGTGTAGATATTATACACGCCGTCATCTGACCCATTTTGCTGAAATAGGGAAAAATGTTCAACTTTCACAAAACTGATAAGATAATTTTAGTGGAAGTGGGATGTAGCTCAGAGGCAAAGTATGCACCTCAGATGTAAATGCTTGTTGGACCCACTAAGCTATTTCTTATTCCAAGCAGTGGTCCTGACTGTTGTAACAAAGGCCATGGTATCTACTGACCTGTCTGTGGGACAGCACATTTAAAAGATCATTTATCGCTAACTGAAAAGCATAACCTATGTGATGGTAGCAGGTTTCCTCTGAATTGCAAATACTATGGGTTTGACACTTAAGAGCCACTGATTAATCTATGTGTAGCAGTGTCATTAAGAAATTAGATAATATCTCTATGCAAGATTCTTTTTTAAATGGCTAATATGTATCAAAAACATAATAACTAAGAAACATGATCTACATATATGAAGAATTTAATGACACTCCAACACAGTTTATTCAGTTGCTATTAGATGTCAGACATTTTATTTTGCAACTCATGGTCTGTAGAGGAAACCCACTATTGCCACATAGGCTCTTTCTGATTAGCAGCAAAGGATCTTTTATGTTCGCATTTCCCATGGTCAGGACAACACATAGTGACTAGTTGAAGTGTCATACACACACCCAATGCACCTTGAGGATCAATCACATTGGGTTCAAGATAAAAGTATCAAGATTAAAATTCCAATGCCTTGACTGAGATTTGATCCCAGTAGCTACCAGCCTCGTGCCACTGGGGCCGGTTAATAAAAATAAATGCATATACAAAAATATGTTAGGCATATACATATGGTTAAAATTATAATGCACATCTTATCAAACTTCAATGCTATATTATGAATGAGATGATTTGTCAGCCTCATTGGTTCAATGGTAGGACATCAGACTTTCAAGCAGGTGATAGTGGT
Organism: Symmetromphalus regularis; assembly: GCA_032355785.1. Lineage (NCBI taxonomy): Eukaryota > Metazoa > Mollusca > Gastropoda > Neomphalida > Neomphalidae > Symmetromphalus > Symmetromphalus regularis. Next base: position 9,458 of record JAULBS010109407.1, on the reverse strand, counting down.
TCGAAAACTATTGAAGGATGGCTCACACTTGACTATGTGTCAAAATAGTAAATGTTTGACATCCAATATCCGATGATTAAGAAATCAATGTTGCTCTACTGGTACTGTTAAACAAAAACAAAAAAAGAAAGAAAAAATAATTTAATTTAAACTATAAATCTGTGTATAGCATTGATAAATATAACATTAAATTAAACATAAATATATACATGTACATGTAGTTCAAAGAACTAGTCAAAATATATATTTTCAAAACTTAATTTTTGAAATTAAATAATCTGTTACAAATTAATATAATTATTACGATAACCAATAACATTAAATATTTATAGAAACAAAGATATACATACCTTATAAAACAGACCAAAGTGATCATCCAAAGAAATATTTATGTGTGCAATTTCAGATATCAAATCCTTGAGGTCTTTGATAAATGGATCTTCATAGCCCCAAAGCACATCATGTATAGAGAGAGTCGGAAACAGAACGACATCAGGTAATATGTCTAGAATCAGCTGTAAGCTTTCCTTGATAAAGTTGTATTCAAAGCGAAGCATGTTAAATATAGACTGAAGAAGAAAAGAAATAGTTTTAAAATTAAATATGTTATTTATCTTATATATTCGACAATCACTGTTTCTGGTTACGTATTCTGATGACAGTTTATAATAATGTCATATCCTGCTATTAGCAGTTACTGACTGAAGAAAAAAAAAATAGTTTTAAAATTAAATATGTTATTTATCTTGTATATCTCATAATCACTTTCTAATTATGTATTACAATGACAGATGTATATCATGTGACACCGATATACAAATTCCCATACAATCTCCTTCAGAAAACTGATTAGGCTATTTCTTATTTCAGCCTGTGGTCCACAACAGGTGTTATAAATCTCATGATATGTGCAGTCTTATCTTTGAGAAACAGCATAAAAATAATCCCCTGCTGCTAATCAAAAAGAGTAGCCTATGTGATGCAGGGGCGTTGGAAAGAAATTTATATTGGGATGGTAGTTCCCGTTTCTGAACATCAGAATTTTCCAGTGAATAATTCAACGATGAATAAGGAACATATTTATGATAATTATTGGGGTGGCGGGGACTACAATCCCCCCACAGCCCTCCCGGTTCTAACGCCATTGTGATAGTTGCATGTTTCTTCATCAGTCAGAAATCTGATTCAAATAATGTGCTGTTAAACATTCCTTTCTTTCCTTCTCAATATTAGAGCATTTTATATGGACTCATTTATTTTGGGTGGAATATTTATTTCAATAGTCTGTGTACACTCTCAATACCCCTGCAATACAAGTAAGAAAAACAACTGACCACAAGTGGGATGTTCAGAGTAGTGAAGTTGTCAGATTCTGACCCATGTGACATCTCACTGACAAAGGTATATGTTCTGTTTTCAATGTACGTCACTGTTGAATTTTCCTTGTTGAAATGTATGTTTGTCTTTTTTCTATGTTCTCTGGAAAAGAAAGAAATGGGCAATAATCTTTAGGTTTACACTCCTCTTTTTAATTCAGGAATCTCTCTGTAAGAATGAAATACTTATACATGTGTCATTGTATGTAAATCTCATGATAAAATAACATTATTCTTTTTCTTTATTCTTTTTTGCTTCTTTAATACATAGGGAGTTTCTTTTAAGAATAAGGTTAAACAAAATTAGATTGGGTATATACTAGTATAAAGATATTTATTGGAAAAAGCTCCAGAGACACAGACTCAGATGGGCAGACAGACACCGGAATTGTTTTTAAGGTGAAATGTTGTTGCCTTGGGTGGCCTTTGGATTAGGACACATCAGATGCACAAAAGCATAATATATAAAAGATCTTTATGGAGAGTGATGTAAAATGTTGTGGTGCCATTATGAAAATCAAAGGTAAGTTTTGCACTTTATTCAAGATAGGGTCAAGTACCTGGAAATACATTTTTTAAAGTCAGATTATACCATGACTCAGTAGGCTGTGAAAAAAATATACAGGCCTCATTTTTCATCAAATTCTTCAAAAATCTGTTTGAAGTCCCACAAAATTATTTAACACAAATGGACAATTTTTTGTCAATTCTGGATTTGATGGAAATAATAAAATAAAATAATTATTATTTGAGCACGGAAATTACATTTTCTAATACCTGTTGCTGAATCAAACATATAAAAAAATATTTTTTTTAAGTAATTTTATAGGAATCTAACTATATAATTATTTAGATTCCCGTATCTTTCCTTTATGGGAATTTATTTATTGTGGGAATTACATTCCCTGATTCCCACAGAAAAATGAGTCCTGATATCTAATAGAAACTGAAACATGTCAACACTTTTAACCTGTATGTGTAGGGTCCCCTTTCTTCCAGCAATGGTACTGCACCTTGTGACACCACCTCATCATGGTTAACCACATGAAAAACCCACACTTGAAAATAAATTGGAGAAGGGGGTACAATCCAGTTGTCATAGGCTTCCGTTCCATTATTAAGTGGAATATTCTGAAGAAAAAAAAAGTATTTTGTGGAATTAAAGGTATGACATTATTTTGAGATAACAAGCCTGGAAATATGTGGGTGGTCAAGGACATTGACCAGTACAAATTTGTCATTTTGGAAGATCTGGCAGTCACAAAGTTAATTGTGTCTGTCATTTTGTCCAACACTCATGTTTTAACTTTTGGTAAAAATAACATTTCTATATACAGTCAGCTTCATGCAGCTTGTGTCTGTGGAATAAATTGTGAAAAATTAAACAATAAAAAACACACACTATAAAAACTAAATTGTGTATTTTGTTCAAATTGTGCATATTAAATTATTAGTCCAAAATGGACGAGCTGCTTATTGATTACTGGTTGGCATCCCATCCAATGCGGGCTATATACCCGCTATGGAGCAAAATCCTGCAATTTTCTGGCTACAAATGCTTCAGTTTCCAACCAAAACATTACAAGAAATATCTAGATATACAATAAAATTGCCAATTTATGTGCTTATTACATCTCTTTTCACAGTAAATCCCACAGTATCCACTGATTTTGCCTTCAACCGCCGACAGATTTAAAAATAAAATGGTGATCGAACAAATATGTCGCAAATACCAAACTTTCAGGAGATAGAATGGGAGGAATGGGAAATAAAGAAAGGAATTGTTGGCGGGTTGGAGGAGTGGCAGTGCGTGTTGTAAATAAAAATAGTAATATATTACTTTGTGACTGGTTTATTTTAATTTTATTTTTTAATGACTCCACAGAGATAAAGGATGAACTGAAAGTTTCGTATTTGTGATATATTTGTTCGATGTGTCAGATTATTTTTGATGTGTCAGCGGTTGAAGGCGAAATCAGCGGATACTGTAGGATTTACTGTGAAAAGGGATGTAATAAGTGCATAAGTTGGCAATTTCATTGTATATCTAGATATTTCTTGTAATGTTATGGTCGGAAACTGAAGCATTTGTTGCCAAAAAATTACACCAATTCATCGTGTGGGTCGTAAGCTGAACTTAATGCAATAAGCATTAAGTTCCTGAACTAATTAAATTATGTGACAGGAACATTTCCTTTAATGTCCGGCACAAATTGACTGATGCTGGACATTTTAACCAGCTGAACTAAAATATTTATTTCCAGGCCTGAGATTATATATATATATAAAGCTATAGCTAATCTATGAACTAAACAAAAATTGTTATATAAATTACTTTAATTAAACAAAAAATATTAATATCTATCCAAAAAATATTTATATACAATGCTGATTAAAAAATAAATAAATAAAAATAATTACAATAAATTTAAATTAAAAAGATAAGAATCAAAAATTATTTTACAATTTTTTTTTTTTAAACGATTTTATTATAAATATCCAAAGAACTATGACTTAAACAATGCACACACGTGCATATATCATACCATTCTGGCAATCAAAATTATATTATTATATACTGGTAGGCCCTATAATAGACATTCTGCCATTTTGGTGATATACATGTAGGTCGAAGACAAAAAAGGTCATGGTAACATTTGAAAACTGTAGGCACCACTGACCAAAGTGATACATTCATTGTTATACATCTATAGAGAAAACAATCACCAGATATTACTAATTTACTTATTACAGGTGTGCACAGAGTTTAAAAAAATATATAAAAAAATGTTTTAAATAATAATTTAAAGAGCATTTTACAAATTTTAGAGGGGGTCTGGACCTTTGGTAAAAGTAAAGGTAGGCCCAGGGGTTTATTTGCTTTTACAAAAGAGGGGTCCATGGGACTCACCTGTTTCTTTTCTGGGGTCCAAACCCAAAACCTAAGGGTCCACAATTTAGTCAGGAGTTGCAAAAAACAGGTTTTACATTAAGAAAAAAAAGATTTATTCTGTCTTAATTTTTATTTGTTTTATATTGAATAAATGGATTCTTTTTTATGTCCCAGTACACCATCCACTTCATCCCCTATTGTTTATTCATGGCTGGGTCGATTATATAACCAAATAGTTTTGATATTTTTTATAAGAGTCCCATGGAATGCAGTGTCTCTGATTTTGGGGGTCCAGATGATCCAGTAAATGCCTGTAGGCCCTACATGTATATGTAAATCTACTAAATGTATACATGTACATGTACATGTATGTATGTGCTAATAACAGATGTGATTTGACTCAGCATTATGTATAGTATGTAAAATAATTATAATAATTTTTTGTTATTTAAATCGCAAAATTTAGGGGGGCCCCGCCTAGATCTGCCACTGGGAGGTGTTAATATTTTATAATAATCTATTGTTATCACTGTTTTGACTCATTCAGGTGTGTTAATAAGGTCAATGTCTTCACAGCATTATTGAAACATTCTTCAGATAATATATCGGGGTCAAATTAGTTGTTTGGTGCACATATGTGTGCTGATAATCTGCAGACAGGTACTTTTTAGACATGGAATACATCCCAATGGAAACTTAGTCACTGACAAAAATGTCTTGTTTTGTGTATCATTTTATTTTGAAATATTAAAGAACATATTTTTTATTAAACTTGTGTCTTTTCATATATAATAATATGTAATTTAAAATTATTTAATTAAAAAACATAACAATTTATGCTGGCTGAAAAAATTATGTGGATGGGGATGATAAAAAAAAATTAAATTATGGGCCATATATTTTGTATTACAGTGATTGCTACACAAATAAAAAAGGACTAACACAACAAATAATAAATAAATAAAAACTAACGGGGTGAGTTTTGTCCAAAATGGATGGGCTGCTTATTGATTATTGGTTGGCATCCCGTCCAATGTGGGTTATATACCCACTATGGAGCAAAGCCATACAATTTTCTGGCTACAAATGCTTCAGTTTCCAACCAAAACATTACAAGAAATATCTAGATATACAATAAAATTGCCAACTTATTCACTTATTACATCCCTTTTCACAGTAAATCCCACAGTATCAAACAGTAATATATTACACTGTGACTGGTTTATTTTATTTTATAATGACTCCACTGAGATAGCGGATGAACTGAAAGTTTCGTATTTGTGACATATTTGTTCGACTGCCATGTTGTTTTTAATGTGTCAGCAGTTGAAGGCAAAATCTGTGGATAATGTGGGATTTACTGTGAAAAGGGATGTTATAAGTGCATAAGTTGGCAATTTTATTCTATATCTAGATATTTCTAAGTCGGAAACTGAAGCATTTATTGCCAGAAAATTGCACCAATGCATCGTGTGGGTCGCCAGCTGAACTTAATGCAATAACCAATAAATAGCGACATCCATGGCTGCTAGAGGGAGCGCGCAACGCATGGCGATTGTTTGCGTCAAACGTATCCTCACTGACAGGCCTGCTCAATTGCGCAAATTATAATATACGCAGTTAAATGGTCGATTGACTGACCATTGCATATCTGTCATACTTGTTATTCAGAATCATAGGAAAGTATTTAAAAAATAGTATTTAAACACGATATTTATCAGAACAGTTAATTAAAATCCATATACGTTGGTTTTATTTATGTTTTTATTTACTTCTGAGTCTTAAAGAAATATCTGCGTCGTAATATTAATTGTATTTCCCCGCAAACAGTCTGAAATAATGTGAAACACGAAGTCTCAGTGTTTTCAAAACAAGGCGGTGCATTTACCAGTCTATTTGCAAACTTGCGCCATCTACTTTCTTGTATTAAACAAGCTTGAATGGTATCTCCTCTTCCTACTCTCTTCCTTCCAACTCCTACTCTCAAATAAAATGAAAAGCCTGAAGTCTGTCAATTTCACCAAGGGACATAACTCGTTCTAACTTTCTGTTCACTCGAGGATACTGTTACTAATTATTATCATAATCATTATGCATTTCTTAAATAAATGAAATAAAATTAGTATGTACAATACAAGTTTTGAAATGCATTTTTTTCTTATATAAAATGAAAGTACTTAACATAATTACAATATTCAATAGAAAATTTTTCTCATTTAAAAATTAGGCTAAGGACCTGGCGCTTTTGTGTCAGGTGTAAATTTGAATAAGAATCATTTTAAAGTCGTCACCATTTAAATTAGTATTTTGGCTTAAAGCTATTCTTTAAATATTTTATTGTATTAGATTTTCATACAAACTTAAGAAACTAAATCGCAGTATGTTAGTCCATTATTTGTTATGAAAAAGAAAAGTCTGAAGTAATTAATTTCCTTTTATATTATATTTTATATTATGGTTATTATTATTATTATTACCTTTATATTATTATTATTATTATTATATTGTATTACGGTATTTTTTTTTTTTTTTGTTATTCAGTCTGTTGAATGGTTTCTCATTAAAGGACTAATCAAAATTTGTGGACTGGAAATTAATCAAAAGCTTCATGTGAATATGGGAGTCATCTTCTATTTAGTCAGTCATTTACTGAAGTCCATGACCTAAATATGTCATAATTCAGTATTTATTTTGAGAAAATATGTCTTATTTCCCCTCATTTCTATCAATATTTTCTCCAAAGTGGTGCAAGTCTTATGTTTTTTCTGTTAGTATTCCTGTAGCTGAAGATAAGCAGAACATCTTGGTACAAATTTTTTATGTTTATCTGCATTATTAAACTCATGATGGAGTGAGGTTATGTTTTCACACAAATGGAAATTGTGTCCCTTTTTTAGCATCATTTTCCTGTTTAAGTACATGCATTTGTAATTGTATTCATTTTATGACAAATATGGAACAAATTAGTATTGATCTGCATTTCATACACCTTAAACATGGATAATAAAATATAAAATAAATATGTTGCCTTTTAAAAAATGGCTGGATGTTGCTATATTAAGTTCTAGTCCAAAATGGATGGGCTGCTTATTGATTATTGGTTGGCATCCCGTCCAATGTGGGCCATATACCCACTACAGAGCAAAGCCCTGCAATTTTCTGGCTTCAAACGCTTCAGTTTCCGACCAAAACATTACAAGAAATATGTAGATATACAATAAAAAGGTACTTATTAAATCCCTTTTCACAGTAAATCCCAGTATCCACTAATTTCACTTTCAACTGCTGAAAGATTAAAAAAAATAATGCTGTTTGAACAAATTCGTCACAAATACGAAACTTTCAGATGGAAGGGGAGGAATGGGAAATGAAGGGAGGGATTGTTGGCAGGTTGGAAGAGTGGCGGTGCATGTTATAAATAAAAATAGTAATATATTACATTGTGACTGGTTTATTCTATTTTTTAATGACTTTACAGACTACAGAGATAGCGGATGAACTGAGTTTCGTATTCGTTCGACCACCATATTGTTTTTAATGTGTAAGTGGTTGTAGGTGAAAATCAGTAGATATTGTCACAATTGTGAGATTTACTGTGAAATGGGATGTAATAAGCGCGCAAATTGGCAATTTTATTGTATATAATATCTGGAACCGTATATCTAGATATTTCTGGTAATGTTTTGGTCAGAAACCGAAGCATTTGTTGCCAGAAATTTGCACCAGTTCATTGCATGGGTCGCCAGCTGAACTTAATGCAATAACCAATAATCAATAAGCATTAAGTTCCTGAACTTCAACTAGCATTTCGATTGTACGAGGTAATACCTTGCACAAAATCTCTGGACGGTGGTTGCACCTGATGTGTTTCTTTAAATTCTTGCCATACAGTGTTGCAAATATATTCTAAAAACCACCCATTAGTTATCTTGCAAATGTCTGGGTCAGGGCAACAACTTCCTACATAGGAAGCCGCCATTTTTTCGAAAAGCCAACTTTTGTTGTTATTGTTATTTCCTCCAACATAATGCTCCTCTTTACCTCTGCAATTATTTAATATAAATTTTTAATACTATTATTTACATAAAACAAGACAAAGTAATAAATTATTGATATTGGATAAGATTTGTTAAAAAGCAAAACAAAAAACAAAAAGGTGATAATATTTCGAACATATTGGAATTTATTAAATATGACGGGAAATGCCGAATTGTTCCGAATTCACAGCCGTCTGCTTAGATACACTAATATTTTTAAAAGTGGTACGGCAATAAGTAATTTGTACTTGCATACGAGAAAGTATCAGTCTATGGTGTTGGGCCTAACAAGATTTTTTGTTTTGCTAATATTTTCTGGAAATGTCTCAACGCAAGCCGAAACGACCTTCTTCTGCAAGACATAATATCAAATATAAAACATTTTCTCAATTTGTTAGGTGAGAAGACTACTATATGTGTTGTCAGACTATGTGTCATGTTCAAATTAGCTGTTGTCAAGAACGCCTTCTCGGACTTATGTATCCTCCAACCATATCTCATTCAATCATTGGATAAACTATTGATAATTCTTGTCAGTTTTACATTAACTTTCCCCTGAATTCATCATGCACCATCCCCCATTAATTATAAATTTGCTAAAGTTCCATTAAAAAGAGAAAAAGTTCATAACCAATTATGAATTAGGCTAAGGATTGTCTTATTTCTTTTAGATTCATCTGGGTATGAACAAAAAAAAACATACACAAACTGTGTGAATCGGCCACGCCTCAAGTTTGCAGATGATGTTTTTAATTCATACCCTGATGAATTTAAAAGAAATAATCGCTTATAACCAGTTTCCAGGAAACTGATTACTCGAGGATAGATTTTCAGTAATTACGCAAACAAGTACATATTTTATTTTCATTTATTTTGGGAAAATAGTGCAAAATAATGCTCAAGAATACTAAAGAATAGATATTTTTAAATGATGTCATAAAGCTAACGCTGATGACATAGGATAAAAACTGCAAGATTATTTTTATTTTTAAGGCTTTGGGTCACCTGGCATTCCCCATCCCCATTCTAAATATAGTTTGTAAACACAGCTGTTAAAAAGAAGTTCCATGACGATGTCATTTTACGTTCATCGAGAAATGAACAAACCTCGTTGCTAATGGCTTGACCAATGAGACGCCTTTAAACTGTAAT
>JAULBS010109396.1:0-15217 GCA_032355785.1 Symmetromphalus regularis | reverse complement strand
CACAACTGGTTCATCAAAGGCTGTGGTATGTGCTGTCCTGTCTGTGGGACGGTGCATATAAAAGATCCCTTGCTGCTAATAGGAAAAAAGTAGCCAATGTGGCGGCAGCGGGTTTCCTCTAAATACATATGTCTGAATGACCATATGATTGACTTCCAATAACCGATGATAAAATATAAATCAATGTGTTCTATAATATAATATAAACAAACTTTACTTTCCAGATGAAACTTTATTGCATCCTTTATGCATGTTTTGCAAGTCCGGTAAATCCCTGTCAATAAACAACGTAGTTGAAATTGTTTTAGATACGCAGCTGTCGGGGAATGATTGTGCAGGAGTTGGAGACCTCACTTGAGGAACAGGCTCCATCTGGCAACTCTTCTCTCGCTCACCTTCATGACTTGCCTGGTCTTGTTATTGATGGCATTCCAACTCCAGTAGACAAGATGACGCAGGTATTTAATTCTTTTTCTGTTTCAAAATATTATCTTCAGAAACACTGTTGAAGTTAATTCTTTATTACAGGCCCATTGCAGCTGGGGTGGGTGGTGGGGAGGCTAGTATGGCCACCCTCATCCCCACTTTTTTCTCCAGTTTTTAATATGGTTTAAAATGTCTTGGGTAACAAGCCGAAAACACACCTGAATCACGATAAAGGGAGTTAATATTTTAAACTTTTCCTTTTATGGCATCATGGCTGCGACACTTGCATTTTCATATTAGACATTTTATACACCCATAAAATTTAACCCCCTCTCAGTACATCACTGTATTACTAAAGTGTGCCTAAAATTGTATACATCCCTCTGTTTCTTATTGAACGTGATTGATGAAAATTCCTTAAAAGAAACCTGAAAACTGTTTTAGCATTATGGTGTTCATTTTAGCAAAATCAACATTTTGTTTTCATCTCTAAAAGGTCTTTATAATTCATATTGTTTGTATATAGCAATAGATCATCATAGTGCTAACAGGGGCAGATCCAGAAAATCAATTTAGGTGTAGGGTGGTGCAATAATATGAGGCCGGATTCTTTAAAAAAAAAAATTAATAATATATATATATATTTAAAATGTTATTTAACCCTTTGAACCCTAAGCAAAAAAACAACAATGTCACCCCCACCCTGAGCTACCACGCCCACGAACTACCTCACGTTTAACATTCCCAAATAATTAATTTCCGATATCGGAATAACTGCTATCGCCTACAACAGACTGTTCATCTATTTCATCATCTGTTTCAATTTCAAAGTCATATTTATTTCCATATGTATTGTTATTCAACTCACACTCGTCCGATGAAATCAAATGCAGCGCTTCTTTGACACTAATGCGCCCACGGTTAACTTTTGGAGAAAAACGACGAAATATCTTTTCTAAATTGACATTTGTAACATCCGCTACTAGACACGCTATAAGACGATTTCTGATTGGTTAAAAAGAACTGAAACCATCTTGATACATTTCCCAAAGATTGTTTATAAACAAGATCACGTGGAAGCCAGAAAAGCAGCTTCTCTGGTATACCCCGTAAACCAGCTCATCGGGTTCATAGGGTTAAATAACAACTTTAAGATGTGCTCGGGCTCCTGTGGCCCCCGCCTAAATCATCCAACGGTTTTCTTTCCAGGCATTTTCATCAATCGATGCAATAAACATTGAAGTTTATTTTGATCTGACACTTAATTTTAGTGACATCCTTTCAATTCTAGACACTTTTCATTTGTCTTATACAATTGAGAAATGTGTTAAATACAGTGATCCTACTTATATTTACTTTCAGGCTCAGCTACGGAACTTCATACCAGAAATGCTTAAATATTCAACAGGTCGAAGCAAACCTGGCTGGGGGAAGTATGAGTGTCGTCCTATATGGTGGCCGTGTGATTTGCCATGGGCCAATGTTCGCAGTGATGCTAGAACAGATGACGAGAAAAAAAATGTATATAATGTTTTTAAATGGGTGTTTTCGTACTGTAACTATTCGTATTGTGCTCTATTATTTTTGAAAATAGTGACACTAATTTTGCAGTGAATCAGGATGCAGATGTACATTTTTTGTAGTCGATCCTATCGCCAAGTTTGAGTTTTATTTTTATTTTTTAGTTTAGGAGGTAGTGTTAGGTAACTTTGTTACAGGTGCGAGGTACTTGTATTGGTTTAAGATAAAACTGAAGGTCTACACAGATACCTTAAGTTCTATAACGAGGCCAGTTTGAAAACCCCCATTTAATGATATTATTAATCAGCATTTGGATTATAAAATCATTTACACGTATAAATGGTATTTCTTCCTTCATACGAATATTACTATGGTCAATAGTTTGTACGCTTTGGCTACATTTTGTTACATAATTTTAATGTGTTCTCTGTGGTCAATAAACTTGCTGAATACTAGTACTAAATGTGATATCATTATATAACTATGAAGTTATTTATGCAGACAGTTACTAAATATCATGAACAAAGGAAGTTTAAGGGACTAACACAATCAAATTAATCTGGGATAATAAATATGATAAACTTTCATATATCATCAAATCTATGTCCCTCATGATATAATTACTTCAGTTGGGACTTAAATTTGATAATATGTAGTGAGTTGGATATCCTCTCTAAATTTTGTGATGTATTTTTAAATCGCTATCATGTCTGTAAAATACTGTACACTACAATGTTATTTAATAGATGTAGTACTTTGACAGGTATCGCTTATAATCAGTTTCCGGGCCGTATCTGGGAATGGTATATTTTAGTACAGTTTGTTTACAACGAATCTGCGCACTAGTGAACCTTGACATCGAAATAATTATGTTACAAAAATAACAAATCTTCACTTTCAGCAGACACAATTTGAATTTTTTTTTATATTGACTAAAAATTAACTTTTTAAAAGGTTGAGTGATACATAACACTCAATTGGCATTGTAGATTCACTCAATAATGTGCAACATCAATACATACTAAAATAAGCATCAATTGTCACTGGCAGAGCTCACAAACGTGACATTGTGTCGTCTGCATAAATTTAGAAAGTCACATGACATGTTTTACAGGAGGACAACTAGACTTTATCTCTGTCTAAAAATAGACCGGTGCCGGATATGAATTCCTAAAATGTCAATGTCCGACCAGGTAGGGATTTCTTTTTTTAAATATATAAACAGATAAGATTTTAAAGATTTGTTGGTTGATTTTAATAGTAAATTAACCAAGGTAAAATATTATTCTGTTACATTGGTCGTGTGATTACAACTGTGCAGAAGCTTTTCCCCCTTAATAGACTGGAAACTGATTACTCTAGGATACAGGTTTTCACTCTCTCCAAATTGAATTTCACCTTTGTGGTACAAAGTACCTAAATATGACATAAATTGAAACATAATTATGAATAAAACAAAGTAGAGGACCAAAGTGATTAACAACAATAATATATACTCAACCAAAAAAGAAAGTATGCATGTTGAAAAATGTTTGTTTCATGGGGTGGTCACAGTAATGACCCATTGGCAGCAAACGTGTACAACTTGTGGTACTACTGTACACACACACTTCCTCCTAAATGGTGTTGTTAACTAATTTCAGAATCTCTGCCATGAATTTTGTGTGATTTCTGAAGTAAATGACTATTGATTACATGCATACTTTCTTTTTTTGTTGAGTATAGATTTAGCTGTTATAGTCTTCTTCCTAATTAAATTTAGACATTATTTACAATTTTGCTAAAAGGTAGCCTCCATGTTACAATATCTGATCTGTGGTCATCTAGTTGTTTTTAAAGGCTCAACATTTATTTTACTTTAAAAAGCTACAGCATGTAACATGTAATGTGATTATCTCCATTAACTAGTTTTAGGGGTCATCCATTTGTTTCATCATTTTCATGAGCGTAGAAATCACTCTTTCTGGACCTCTCCCCTAAAAGTGTATAAACTGAAAAGGAAAAAAAAAATGATGATTTTCAGAATAGTATTATCGTCATTTTTTATTATTTTGAAAAGCGAACATGTCCCTTTAACCCCTCCCCCCAAAAGTGATGACAAAAATGAGACTACTTATGTTAACATACATGGACTTATTACCAGGTTTCGTGGACAGAAGCTCTTCGTACTATTGTCAAGAACTGCTACAAGCACCACGGCAGAGAGGATCTGCTGCATGTTTTCAGTGACGTCAACGACCAGCAGGCAGCACAGGTCCAGGCTCATTTCACTGGTACGATGGTCCAAACAATAAGCAACCCTGATGGTACCGTCTCCATCATCCACATCGACACCGGCCCACAGGGAAATTCAGTGGTCACTTTGCCAGACGGCACACAAGCCACTGTCGTACATGCCATCAGTGCACAAGTAAGTCTCCCGGAATGTTTAGACATATAGTGCACTTTGCCTCGTGTAGTAACCGGCATTAAATTAAAAAATACATAAATAACCATTAAATAATATTTTACTAATTGACCATTTTTGATAAATTGTTTTGTTCTATTTAGGAATTTAAAACTTACTTTAGTTTATTAAAAGGAATTCTATAGAGGATATTAAATGAGTTGCCATTTATTATCGAATTATTTCACGAGGAACATAAATTTGATAATAAATGGTAACACGGTTGATATTCTATTTATTAGCCAATTTTAATTGTTCTGTTCTTTAAATTTTCTGATTGAGCAGCAGTTTAGGGAAATTTTATCCGATAACATTATGGATGACGTTACGTTGTACTTTTTTTTACGGTGTTTTATTTTTACAAAAGATGTGTCTGTTTATCATGTAATGAAATGATACTGTATTGTAGCATGAAAACCAGCAACAAGAGGCCTCTCAGGCTGTGCAGACATTGGCTGAAGTGGCAGCCAATCAGAATGAAGTAGCTGGCTTTATGGGACAGATGACTCCGGTTAGTGTGGAGATGACGTCTGGAAATTTAACTTCGATATCTGGAGCTACAATCAATCAAAATGGACAGCTGGTGCTAACATCAGATTCTTCATTGGGAGGTATAATATTTTCAGGTTTAATGAATTGAAAATTTGCATAATCAGGTTTTCTTCTTTTTTTCAGGTTATCCATTTCTTTTTGCCTGTTCCATTAAAAATATGTTATGTGAACTATGACAGTTATTATCCAGTAAATAGGATATAAATGAAAAATGGTTACATAAACTAAAAGCATGAGAGGTAGGTATATAAATGAATCCAGCAAATTGATATGTTTTAGATATTCATTTGTTGCCCACTGGACAGGCTTATCCAGCTTTTGCATGGTGCTAGAAAAATCTGTCTGACCCTAGGGCTAGATAAATCTGTCCGACCTGTGGACTAGATGATTTCTACATATGCCTTTCGGGTGAACTAATAATGGAACTACTTATTAGGAGACATAGCTCTGTTTTGTTTGCTATAAATATATTCAGGGATTGAAATAATAACATATATTTATTTTAATTAATATTGAAAAAAAACCCACATTAAATGCCTATACTAAAGATGATGTCATTATACTTTGTAAAAGTGCAAATGACATCACTAAAACAAGGTAAAGTACAACGTAACGTCATGTTGCAGGAAATACCTTCTTTTTTAAGTTTTAAAAGTTTTGCTTTTACAATTAAGTGGGCAAGAAAAAGATTCATTTTAACCGTTTGTGAGGTATAGACAAGGCAATTCCAACCTGCGGGAGAAACTGTTTTTGTTAGGGCTTCTGTCAGGCCTCGAAATAATTATTTTAGTTCAGCTGGTCAAAATGTCCAACATCAATCAATTTGTGCTGGACATTAAAGAAAATGTTCCTGACACACAATTTAATATGAACAATTTAAACAAAATACACAATTTAATTTTTATGGTGTATGCTTTTTATTATTTAATTTTTCACAATTTATTCAACATCAAGTTGACTTTATACACAGAATTTGTACCGTTCAGTGTCCTGGACCACCCACTTGTTTCCAGGCTTGTTCTGTAAACCTCGGCCCTGTTGGTTGCAATTGCCTTGTCTATACCTCACAACAGTGATAGATTCTATTAATCAGTGTGCAGTGCCTCCAGAAAAGCTACAGTTTAATTGGTTTGAGGCTGTGTTATACTGCTATTGCAAACATACAGATACATTAGGCAGATAATGTAACTTATTACATAGAGTTATGAAGATGATAGATTTGGCTTTTCTATCTGTTCCTTATCCTGTTACAAAAAAAAATCACAAGTTATATTATTTGATGGCAAATGTTTTGTAAGCCTCAGTGGTCTGGTGGTAGGAGATCGGACTTTCAAGCTGAAGACAGTGGTTCAGAACCCGTCAGAGGCTTGCTCACTCTTGACTGCATGTCAGAATTACCAAATGTTTGAGATCTAATAGCCCAAGATTGATAATTTGATGTGCTCTAGTGGTACTGTTAAACAAAACAAAAACAAAATAGATGGGAATTTTTTAAGAAACTCTTTTTCTTTGTTATGATTACATTAAAAAAATATTTACAATATTATTTGAGTTTGTATTTACTATTATTCTCTGTATTTCGTAGTTAAATGTCAATTTTTCAGAATCATTTTAACTTAAAAAGTTTGTAATATGCATAATATTTGATGTCCTCTGTTTTCTTAGTTGTTGCTTTTCACATATTTTATTGTGGTGTTCGCTCATTGTTGTTTTTTATTTTTTGTGCTGGTGGGCGTGTGTAATTAAACAATCATATAATCAATCAATGTTTTTTTCTGTGATTACAGGTATCGTAACATTACCAGCCTCACTGTACCACACTGTTACCTCTAACATGACTCTGGGCGACTCTGTCCATACTGGCAACATCCAGGTTGCGATGGCACCACTAGACTCGCTGAAACTGGAGGTCCCAGATGCCACACAAGCCGTGGAAGTTACATCTAACGATCAAGGGCAGGTCTCATGACAGTATGCCTTCATCTAGATGATTAACTCTTATGTCATGTCTTCTTATCATGTAGTTGGTTGTATTGGCGTTTGACTTGTTCTAAGAAAACTCATGTGACTGTTTCAAGTTGATCACAGTATTTTTAAGACCAAGTGGGAACAACATTTATGAGACCAGGGCTCAATTTAAAGATTGATCCTTGTTTTAAGTTGAGCACAACATTTATGACACAAGGGCTCAACTTTAAAGACAGTGACCCTTGTTTTGAGAACAACATTTATGAGACCAGGGCTTAATTTAAAGGCTGACCCTTGTTTCAAGTTGAGCACTACATTTATGACACAAGGGCTCAACTTAAAAGACTGTGACCCTTTTTTATTAGACCAGAGCTCCACTTAAAGACTTAATATATAGTGATGTTATGAGCTATTACAAACAGTGGGATGACTGGAGACACTCAATGTGCCAAATTAATATTCTAAAGAAATCATAAGTGATGTTTATCTTCGGTCACAAATATTGTGGTAGCCCATAATACACTAACTAGGGTCAGGTGTCCTTAATTAAATTTAACTACAATCTGTTTGGAGGTTACACAGAAATAAATTTTTATCTGTTATATGTTTACCGTGGCTACTATGAAGAATACAGCACATTTTTCATTCAGTCTTTATTTTAAATTGAAAAGGCCAGGAGTCTGTTTAAACTGGTGCAAATTGGAATTGATGAATTATACTGATTTACAAGAAAGCTGGAGCAGAGGTTTTGTGGTGTTTGGAGACAGGTTGGAACCAAAAAATAAATTGTAATTAAATTATGGATCAGATGGATGCAGATTAAGAGTATACCCAGGAGTGAAGAAAGTACTCGCCCGCTCACCAAATGTGAGTAAAAATTCTAATGGACGAGTTTAAAAATGCAACTATCAGTCTGATGTGCAATTTGTATTTTTCTCATTGAAAGTAATTTCTTTTTTTCTTTTTCTTTTTTTTTGCTTCAAATCCGCCACTGTTTAAGCCATGTTAGATAATCATACATTTGCTCTATTAAAAAATTATATATTGTTCTTTTGGCTGGTGGGCTAGTAAAATTTACTTGGTTCTGGTCCGGCGGGCTAGTGAAACATTCTCAATTTCTGCACCCCTGATATGTAAATATAATTTTCTAAAATAGAAATAGTATTCCCAGTATTTTCAGTTATTATATCCTGAACAACCACATTCACAAATTATATTGAAACCTGAATGATAAATGATGTTAATTTGTTGATGCTCAAATTGAAAGAGTAATATTCACTCATTGCTGTGTATTTGTTGAGTTATTGTAACAACTGAATCAGTTTTGGCGTGTTTGAGTGAGTGAAGCAAATGTGCACTTTCAGATTTTCTCCTAGAATGACAATACAAAAACTTGTTCATTTTCTTGTAGATGTTTCAAGTTATTTAGAATGCAATTCATAAAACTTGCTAACAGATTGGATAATAGTTGGGTTTTGTATGTTCAGAATAAGGGTTTGGTGATTTCAGAATGTTTAAAAGTGATCTGAAAATAGTTTTCCAAACTTTAGAATGTCAACTCATAGAAAGGTGATGTTTCTGGGGAAAGTTTTGAATCATCGTTTTAAATGGCCATTTTGAAAATATTAGATTTTTCTATAGAAAATGACATTTGACATTTTTCTTTAAAAATTTAGTTTATATGCCCATTTTTATAAGCCAGTTTTTATAGAATAAATAACAATAAATGGAGGTAACTGCATAAAATGCATATTTGATCTCATTGCTTGCTGGTACACTCTTTTAATAGTTTGTTCAGTACCATTTAAACTCCAGCCCTCTTAATTTCTCTTGGGTCTTATGCAGGCAATAGGAATTATCAAAATACTGGGGGGGTTGGAGAGGGTTTCAGTTTAACATGACATGGACTTAACAGTATGTACACTATTTTTCTTTTTTATTGGTGTTCATTCAAACTGGTGCAAACTGAAATAATTTGTTAACATTACTATAGAGGAGATTTCTTTCTCATGCAAATAGTGTGTATAGTTGTTTATAAAATAATTCCTATAACGTGAATGAATGTGAACATTGGTGTTGAATGGATGAAATTATAAATATGTATTTTTGTTGAATTGCTAAAGGAGCATAGCTGAAGTATTTTGAAGCAAAAAACAACTTGTTTCGTTTAGGGAGGAAGTTAAGATTTTTGATGGTAATATTTCATTTCTTCAACAACAACAAATTCTCTTGAACAAAATTAATATTTATTTTTCACTTAATAGGTTTTTAATTTTTTTTAATAAAATAATGCAATATTGATAAAGCATAAAAACAAAAATCTCTAACATTTTCTCTTTCCTTCATTTATTTTTATAAGTTTTGATTGTATTATTATATATTTTTTTTTTTT
Source organism: Symmetromphalus regularis (assembly GCA_032355785.1). Classification (NCBI taxonomy): domain Eukaryota; kingdom Metazoa; phylum Mollusca; class Gastropoda; order Neomphalida; family Neomphalidae; genus Symmetromphalus; species Symmetromphalus regularis. The sequence continues at coordinate 5,912 of JAULBS010109396.1, read as the reverse complement.
TCTTTTATGGCGAATTTGACTAAATGATTAACTAGTGGTGTCTTGTTACATGGTTTGATACCTCTCAACAGTTTAACAGAGTTTAAATTTTGAAACCCCAGTGAATACAAAAGAAAAAGCTTTGTTTCGTCTCTTGAAAGGCATCAAAATACTTCCGCTATGTGTATTAATGTGTATTAATGCTGAACAATTGTGATATTTTTTTTTATCCGTAGATTTTTAGAATTGTTGATCGTTGATGTTTTGCATTAAATTTATCATCTGCTAAATTTCTAGGCTAGTCACAGTTTCGAAGAATACATATTTTTGACTTTTTGCTGACTTTTTTAACAGACAAATTTATAAATTGCAAGAATTATCATAGTGGAAGTGTGGGTCGTAGAGTTAAATGATAATATAAGGATGGGTTTATCACACAATGTAGAGAAGCCATCAGACTCTCAAGCTGAAGATAGTGGTTCAAAACCTGTTGGAGGTTAGCTCACACTTGACAAAATTACCAAACGTTTGAAATCCAGTAGCCAGTGATTAACAAATCAATGTGCTCAAATGGTGTCATTAAACAAAACCAAAAAAAAATAAAAATTGTTGTTTTCTTATATTAAAATCTGAACATTTTAAGCGGAGGTATCAAAGTTAATGAGTAGACCATTCTCCCTAAGTATTTTGGCCATAGGATCGAACCTCCCTGTCTATGGGAATGTGTATTTAAAAGATACCTTGCTACTAATTGGAAAGAGTAGCCTATCTGGTAGTAGTGGGTTTTGTCTGAAGACTGTGTCAAAATTAACGAGTGTGACATCCATTAGTGCTCGAGTTGTATATTTAAACAAAAAACAAAACCTGTAGATTAAATATAATGCAGGATTTTGGGTTATAAGAAATACCAACTTAATTTCATACTCAGTAATGACATGATGAATGGTGTAGATGTTATAAGTAATACCATATAAGTAATACCAACTTAATTTTATACTCAGTAATGACATGACGAATAGTGTAGATGTTACAAGAAATACCAACTTAATTTCATACTCTGTAATGACTTGATAAATGGTGTAGACATAAGAAATACCAACTTAATTTAATACTCTGTAATGACTTGATGAATGGTGTAGATGTTAAAGAAATACCAACTTAATTTCATACTCTGTAATGACAATGAATGGTGTAGATGTTACAAGAAATACCAACTTAATTTCATACTCTTTAATGACATGACGAATGGTGTAGACATTACAAGAAATAGAAATATCCTTAATTTCATACTCTGTAAAAAAAAGTGTAATGGCATGACGAATGGTGTTGACGTTATAAGAAATACCAACTTAATTTAATAATCTGTAAAAAAAAAGTGTAATGACGAATGGTGTAGATGTTACAAGAAATACCAACTTAATTTCATACTCTGTAACGTGACAAATGATGTAAACATTCTCATTATTAATGAAATTCAGTGATTATTAAGTTATGTTCATTAAAAACTTTATCCATCCATGCATAGAATTTTGTTATTGATGAAATGTTCAAGACATCACTATTTGGTATAAATGTTTTATATTTTATGTTCAGGAGACATTGTTATAAAACTTAAGTTTGGACATCATTGGACCCACTATGCTTTTTCTCATTCCAGCCAGTGCCTCACGACTGGTGTAACAAAGGTCATGGTATGTGGGAAAGTACATATAAAAAGAGGGCTGAATGTCAAAAAACAGTTACGTCCAAAATGGAAGGCCTGCTTTTGAGAAAAATTAATTTTAAAGTTAAAAGTTTCACATAAAGCCAGAATACAGATATATATATATATACATTGGTAGCATGTCCTTATAATTATTTGTATTTTATATACGACTATTTCAGTTTTGTTGCTTTATGGATATAGGATGGAATTAATTTTAATATCTATATAGCATATGATTTTAGATTGTGGGTAAAATTCTTATTAGGGTGAAATTAATATTTGAAAAATTATATAATATATATGTTTATAAAACTGTGTTACTTGTTTAATGAAATTAAAATATATATCCTTTATGTGGTGTCAGTTGTAATTCTAAAATATATGAATGAGGCACCATTTTGTAGCTTAGAATGTTCTCTTTAAAGCTGCATTCACATTTATCAGTTTTTTTGCTTCTGCACACGTTATCCGTTGTCCATTGTGTACAAACACATCTGTCATGTGTTTTAGCAAGATCGCATGTCAACTGTGTCCACACAAGAACATAAAATAATACACCAAGGTCAGTAAACACCCAAATATGACATCACATTGTGGGAATCCTTATCCGTATCTATTCTCTGCTTCAGGCAAAATCAGTCCCGAATTGATTTGTGTGGAAATGTGTAACTGCGGAGCCAGACAAGTATGTTCGCACCGATTTGCAACTATCGAATTTGGTGAACAATGGATAACGTGTGCAGAAACAGATGCAAAAAGCTAGTAAATGTGAACACAGCTTAAATCTGTATGTTAGTACACTGTGGCATCGTCCAACAAAAAGCTTGCCTCAGATGAAGAAAGTTAATCCTTGGGGAATCTGGCGGTTGAGTATCAAGGTGGTTTTTCAATCTAGTTTACAAATCTTTTCAGTCATGTTAAAGAGTTGCATTTTTGGGTTTTCCATGGACAGCTGTCTTTCAACAATATGCAACAAACCAGATTTAAAAAAAAAAAAATTCATAATTGATGATGTTATGGTAATTTCTTTGAACACTGTCTATTTTGAGAAAATGGCTAAAACATGTCTTATCCGTATGCATTTTACTTTTTAATGACTGGTATAAAATTCCAAGTATCAGCCAAATTGAGGGTCATAACAGAATTGTGTTGGTTGTTTTAGAAAGAGTCAAAGAGGTACAATAACTAACAAATCTTAAAAAAATTATGATTTTGATCATCAAACACTTTTTGGCGAGGTTGTAACATACGACTTCAAATATAAATTAAATTAACAAATAATCATATACATGTAAAAATAAAACAAAAACTCCATGTCATTTTATGTAAATTTTATTTTCGTACTAGTTTATACATGTTTCACTTTTCCATTTAATATAATACCAACATTTTTTATTAACAATACTTTTTAAATTTTTTACATCTGACTAGGACAAATAGTGTACTGATCTGCAGTAGAGTAATGGACATTTATAAGTTAATCCACATGGGTCATTATTTGAAAGACTGCTCTTTCTATTTAACACTAACAGGAACGTGCCAAAACCAGATTTATGTCAAAATGCTTTATTTCTTGGTCACAAGATTTTTCCACATAAAAACCTCAATACACTGACTAAATATTAGGTTGTCATGGTGAACTGGTGATGACATATTCCACAGTACTGTCAAATAAGAGTAATGGTAATTACAAAGTTCTGCATGTAATTATTTTTAATATTTTTTTAGTATTGAGAAATGTGGGTAGTATTGAAATATCTTCGTAGTAATTTTGACATCAAAGTATTACTGACATATCTCAGTATATCTTTGTAGTACTAGTATTGAGATATGTTGGTAGTATTATTTTCACATCTCTGTAGTACTCTCGTATCTTGGTAGTGCTGAGATATGTCGGTAGTATTAACATATCTGTAATTTTTACTTATCTTGGTGGTACTGAGATATTTCATTAGTATTGAGATATGTTTGTAGTATTGACCTATCTGTAGTACTGACACATCTCAGTAGTATTGAGGTATTGACTATGACATATACAAACACCCCTGAATAGATAGGTTTTACTGACAAACGTATTTGTGCTCATGTTTCTGGTAAGACTAATTGCTTCTTGGACATTAGAAAATCAGCCTCTGCTTCCAAAATTAAATAAATAGTTTTGATGTTAGACTTAACCCTTTTGTTATTATTCTCAATCAGATCTTTTCATCAAATTCTACTAAAATCAATTTGGATTTCCGGAACTTCACAACAAGAATCAATTTATTTTCGATCATGGATTTTTTACAATGTGCTGCTTAACTAATTCCAAATTTAAAGTAACAAATATTAAGATAATATATTTTATATTTTCTGACATGTTGCCTGATAATCAACTGAATTTATATAAAACAAATTTGAAGACCGATTTTATGGGTATTCATTTCTGGGAATAATACGTGAATTATATTACCAGATTCCTGTTGAAAATCCTGACTATTACTGCACAATAGATCCCATGAAATTTCAGCAAATTCAGCTTTTTCACTGATTTATAATGAGTCCATTGGCGGATCGGGTGGCAGAGGGGAGTGGGGTATGGGGGGGGCAGTGGCCTGGGCCCTCCTTAAAAGTTCAGAACAAAATTTTTTTTATTATATTTTATTATTATTATTATAATTGGATTTTCTGGATCCGCCAGTCAATCCTTTTCACCTTACTGGTTTGATGTTCATTCAGTCACACAATTGAGACTTTTAAGAGTCAACTAACTCAACTTCGTCGTCAAATGACCATGATAGACATAACTTATACATTCTTCACAGTACTATATACAACAGACCGTGTGGAGCATGCATAGTACTGTATAGAGATTTTTAGATCAATAAAAACAACTCTGGACTATATAGCAATATAGATTATCTCGGATATGTTATCAAATACAGTAATAATATATTCTATACAGTTTTGTGCTATACAAACTCTTAAAACAGCATGAGAAAAGTGTCTGTCTGAACAAAGTGGTATACAGCCAAACCTGCCCATGCGGCCACCTGTATTAAAGCAGCCACCTGTATTAAACAGTCACCTTTATTTTCTCCCTAATTAGCAAATTTATCCTGTATTAAGCAGCCACCTGTTTTAAGAGAACATTTTCTTACGACTCCCTTCGGTAACTGCTTAAGACGTTTTACTGTAATTCATCACCGCTCTGACAAAGGGTCGCATATTTAAAATTTTATAAATTGAAATAAAACAATTTTTTCATGTTAATAGGGCTGTAAGTTTTGATTCTGAAAATAACTATCTTTCACTCCTTTAATTAGTTAATAGACAACAATGCAAATCAATGGAATGCCAAATTTTAAAAACGTTATTACGTCATTTGACAAAATTGCACATTCGTCCTTTCGTCAGAGCTGTGACGAATTCTTCAAGTCAATTCAACAAAATATTTAAAAGTTAAAACCACATTTTTATTTTAACAATGTCATGAATGTGAAAACAGCAACTGTCTTATTTCTTAATGTGAAGTTACAACTTAGACTAAATGATGAATAACATTATAAACAAGGTCACTATGCACAAGAACAGTGTTTCCAAACTCTGGATCATTGGAAAAAACTTTGGTGGTCCATGAAGTCAAAGGGAAATCTGACTGAACAGAGTAAATGAAGATGTGGCAGTCCTCGTATTTGTAAAATGTCCCAAGGGGTCAACGGCTTTAAAAAGGTTGGGAACCACAGCTAGATGGTACGAAATTTGCATTATTTTGTAACTTGGCTAGAATGAGTTTACGTATGGTCTCGCCAAAAATAGAGCTTTTCCTCTGTATAATGATTACAAATTTCAATCACCTCATAATCTGAATAAATGTTAATTTCATTTAAACTTTTACAAATAATCGAGTGCAGTGGATTAAATTATTTTAATTTTGTACCCTCCACTGGTACATACCAGTCTAAACTAACGCACATTACATTAGAGAAAGGAGAGCAGGATCATTCCATGTCAGATCAACAAATGGCTTCCACCACTACGTCTTAGAATGGTCAAAAAAAATATGTGAAAATATCCATTAAAAAAATGATACCCTGAAAATTTTAGCTTAATTGGATAATTTTGGCAGAGGTTTGAAGTTTTGTGTTATTGTCAAATTTTTTGTATTTTTATAATGTGAATTTCCGCGACACTTTTGATTATCATTTTCAAAACTTCATAAAAGTTGTAATAATTATCACAGAGCTTT
>JAULBS010109395.1:0-30445 GCA_032355785.1 Symmetromphalus regularis | reverse complement strand
ATTTCGTTATAGGTGAAAAAAAGAGTTTCTAAATTAAAATCTCCAAACAAATTGGTAGACACGTCTGTCATTTTGACATCATTCATAAAGTAGTTTCGGTTATAGTCAGAAATAGTGCAAAACTGAGGTTCATGCATCTATGAACGTTGTTTTTTTTTAAGTCACGTGATTTCATTTGGACCAATCCAAGTATTTATAACAAATGTGTATTTACAAAATGGAATTATTTCAATATGTATGAACAAGTTTGACTTTCATTTGTTATTTATATATTTATATTGCTTTTATTTTTTTTATTTTTCAATTTTTTGTGATTATTAAGATTTATTTTATTTTAGGGGCTGAGGGGTGGAGGGAGGTGGGGGGCTGTGTCACAAATTGTTCTTTTTATTGTAAGAACATGATTGCATGATACCATACCCTTCACCTGGTGATAATGAATATGAAAACATTTTTAAATGTCAGTACGTTGGTTTAGTATATTTCGTTGTCGCCAATATTGTGTTTACAACTGACAGATGAGGGAACTGAAAAACCAAGTCTACAATACTGACTTTGTAGAGAATCACTGAAATAAGGTTTTAAAAAAGCCAAAAACATTTGAAACAAAAATCATACCAACTGAAAGTCTAATGAGTTTGTTTGACACTCTGAAAGTCAAATGTGTTAGGTTGACATTAACTGCACACTATTCAGCATTCATTTGTTATAGTTTGATGATTCAACTGTCTGTCACGTTGGTGCTGTATTTGAGCTGGTTGCGCTGTTACAGCGATGTGAAAGTAACGAGCAAGTGTCATACTAAACACCGTAAATACTGCTGTTACGTGAGCACACAACACTGTCGATCACGTATAACGTTAGCGCTGATGTTGCTGTTAAGTGGAAGTAGAACAGAATTTTTTTTTATTACGATCCTCCTCATCGTCATCATCATATTTTCTGAGATTGTTTACTGAAGATTTATTTCATTCGTCAGCTTTAGAAAATAAAACGGGCGATGACGTTGAGAATGATGAAGATAATTATTATTTTATGACGACCGTGATGATGATGATGATGTGCATTTTTAAATTAAAAGTGTGTTGACATTATTATGCCATAATGGCGCGGATGCAAGAGTTCTGAAGAGAGGGGCCAAATGTGAAGGGTGAATAAGACTGGGGGAAAATAGTAAATTTTCACGTCCTCCCACTCGGAATATATGTGAAAAAAAAACTAAATTCTAGAAAAAGGAAGGGGGGGTCCGGACCCCTGGACCTCCCTCTGGATCCGTTACTGACATACCAATCACACATCACTCTTTATGTTTGCCTGTCTTGAAATTAACAGGCAAAGACAAGGTGCCCCTCCCCCGTACCCCCTTATAAAATCCTGACAACGCCAATGATATTTGTAAACGCAAAGCTTGCTTTTCGACTGTTTCATGTTGTTTGGTATGATTAGGTCAGGTAAGTCTGATATTTAGCCGCGCTCAGTACACACATGATGTTGTGTAATTAGGTTTTAACGAAACAAATACTGACATGCATTGCAGGATGAGTCGTACATAGGTGATAGATTGTCGCTTTTAGCGACAACGTTCACAAACACTGTCAGTCAAACCAGCTTCCAACGAAGATACATACATATATACACACACATACAGAGAGAGAGAGAGAGAGAGAGAGAGGGAGAGAGAGAGAGATTTAAGCCTGATTTCAATGATTGCTTAATTCAACCTATTATTTTAACATATATAAACAATAATTATTTGAGCTAAGAATCGAGATTCCGTTAATGAGAAATCGAGTCCTAAAGAGACTTTTCCTCTGTACAAATGTGTCGTACCAACGGTAATGCCTATTACCTTGGTTAACAACTGAAAGACCACTGATTTCAGATAATTACTGGAAGTTGAATGCTAAATATTTGTATACAGTTAAACATGTATATAACAAACACACAAGGTTGTTACCGCCAGCAGATAGCTTCTACATATAGGTTGAAAGGCATGAATTTGTTCTACGAAGGGAAACATCGCAATGGTTCAAGGACATGTACATCCATGAATATTAACTTCGGATTTGCAGTTGAGCTAATCCTAGAGTAGAAACATCCAGCGGAGTAATATCGAGTGTTAATTCAAGGGAATAATGTTCTGGGACATTGACCTATTGCCCATCTGAAAGTGGCTTTTAGAAACAGGTGACGTTAAACAAGTTTCGGCTTCATTATTTCAGCAGGTATACAGATAATCGATTCAAGGACACGTCATCATAGCTTTGTTAAAAAATCTCTTTAATTATCTTAATAAGTGTAGATATGGTTTTGAATCACATATCCTCGTCATGCCAAATTGCGTCCCATTAACAGGAACTGGCTACTGGCATGCGCAGTTGAGTCACATGGCACACTTAACGACATCAATGTTTACGTTGTTGAATTAAGTAATGCAATCAATAACAAAATTATTTCTAACTCACCTGTATTTTGCGAGAAAAACAATTTCTAATGTGTTGTCAAATGTTATAATTAATTTGCTAGTGCCAAGTTGCGTCCCGTTCTTGCATGTAGCTGTCAGAAACATGTTCCTGCCAAAACGAATTCTATGGTATCGTGATTGCAGACCAAACACAAAATGTGTTTGACCTAAGAGGTGAACGATTCCAATCGCTGTTATGTGACAAATCACTGTTAAATCCTGCCCTAATATTTCATTAAATCTCAGAGTGGAAAAGAGCGGCATTCTACACTTGTGTCCCAAAAATATTTTTTGACTTCATCTCTGCATATTTTTTTACATCTATTTGATCAAGACTTGTATTGCCAACGTGTGTGGTGAGATATTTTAAAATGCACAAGCATTGTTTATTCGGAAGTAACATACGAGACATTTTGGACAGAGGACGCATTTTTGGCACTTTAGGATATTTGTTTCTTACATGATATTTTATGTACATTTATTTTCTTCTTTTTGGTCATAATGTTTATATCATTCGAATTAAATGTTCTTAGAATGCATGATAAAGATTGATATTTTTTATTCTTATTATTTTCAGTAACGATTTCACAGAAACCTGATGCTAATCAAACAAAGGATACTGCAGCTCAAAAAACTAACGTGACAACCAAGCAAGTTACGAAGAAGACAATAAAAATAGAAAATAAATTAACAACTTTAAAAGAAAAGATTATTAAAAATACAAAACAACCATCTATGAAAACAAACACAGTTTTTATTAACACTTCCAATAAGTCAACACAAAAAGAAAAGATTGCAAAAAAAGACAAACCGTCCGTAAGATTATTTCAAAATGGCGACCGCCAAAATGACGCAGATAATGAGAACCTGGAGTTATCTCCCTCTGATGTACGTGATATCACGTCCGGTCTGCAGAGTGAAAACTTGCTACGTTCAGTTGTTCCGGAGACTGAATCACGAGCAGCAGCTACTGCTAGCAGTGCAGATAGCAGTCTGCCTACATGTGACAAAACAACCCACAAGGGTTGTGATGTCAACCATTTTGAAAGATGTGATAGCAGAGGATCTTGTAAATGTTTGCGAGGATTCATGAGAGATCATCAGAATAACAAATGTATAGGTTAGTTGGTTGGTTAGTTGTACTTATTGTCGTGCTTATTGCAAGTTAATGTTCAAGCACGATATCCTAGGCACGCAACTCAGTTTCCCGTCCTGTCTGTCCACGAAAGAGATTAAATATTAGTAGGAGAGGCTAAACCTGCTGATGCCACACTAATGTGGCTATTTTTACCGATAAAAGGGGTCTTTTTTATTATGCCTTCCCACCGAGCTTTCAGACTCACACCAATAAGCAGCAAAATATATTTTATATGCATTCTATAACAAGACAGAATAGCACAAATCACGATCTTTGATAAACCAGTTAAGGACCACTAGTTGATTCTGTATGATGACCTTTTATATAAGAGTAACCAAGAATGGGAATTTTGGGCCCCTGATTTACCAACACGTTTTTAAAATGTTTGTATAATTCGAAACATTTTAATGGCAATAATTATATTTGTAAGAAATATATTTAAGTACACAGTTTTACGTAATAAAAATAAATGTGATAATTATATATTATATTTGATGTAAAAAATAATTCACTATATATTGAAAGTTAACAGAAATACACGTGAATTTATTTCGTTTTGTTTTGGCATAAAACACATTTTAAAAAAGAAATAATGAATTAAATATTACTTTTACGGGTTCATTATTTAATTTTGATATTTTACCCTTCATGTTTCACTAGTAATCTTAATCTGCGTTAATCTAATCATTGCATGTTTTTAAATAATGTAGCTGCCCAGTTCTTTCGAGGCGAGATCGCATTTCTCAACACCTACACAGATGATCTTCAAAACAGAGACAGTCAGGCTTTCAGACATCTGTCTGCACAGCTAGAGCAAGTGGTAAATCTCAACAAGTTCCTTTTAATAAATAATAGTCATATAACTGTGACAGCACGCTAAATACTGATAAGATCCGGCTCCGTGTTGGAGAGTTTTTGATTCAGGTCAGAGATACAGATTTAGACGCTAATGCTATTTGAGCTTGATGAAAAAACTATAATTATTATAAAGTTTTATAAGCACATGTAACTCATACATTAGCAAAATAGAGTAACACAATGAACAATATTCAGTCAGCTGCCATAGAACCTCCATAGGTCGTGGTATTTATTTCTTTAGTTGGTTAGTTGGTTGGATTTGTGATGGGGGTTTTCTGTTTGCCTCACAGCAATGAAATGCACACTTTTGGTGTATAGATGTCACTTGCTAAATAATAATATACACAATATATTTTATTTCATTGTTTTCAGTTATATCCATCATTTGATAGTCAGGTTGTTGAGATGATCACATCCCTTAAACAGATACTATCTGCTATTTGTTTCATTGTTTTCAGTTGTATGCAGCATTTGAGAGTCAGAATCTGGACGGCGTGCTTGGCATCAGTATTATTGAGATAGTCCAGGGTCGGCTTGACATCACATTTGAGATAGCACTGGACAAACACAGCGCTCCTAGACGTGAGGAGGTACAGAGAAACTACATGCGAGGACTAGCCACCCGGAGTTTCGTCGATCTCGACGACTTCGTTAAACTGACCGGCACGAACCTGGTGCTGGGAAACAACACCAACATGGCAACATACCTTAGGCCAATCATTGGTAGGAAATCAATTAAAATTAGAAGATGCAGCCTATTGTCCTATACGTCAGTAATTTGCATCACATCATGTTCGTTGTGTGAATATTCAGCATGCGTTAGGGTTGAACGTTTCGTCATTAATGGTTGGATAGATTGGCCACGGGATTTATGTGGTTAAGTGCGGATTACAGATAGATGGGAAAAGGAAGTGTAGTGAACAAATGGTTTTTGGTAGTATAATCATAGGCGGACACCGCAAGCTTTTTTTGGATACATATTTTTATTTTTGCTATTGTAAGTTAATTTACTTTCGACACCCCTCTTTTTGTATTACTTTTTAGCTTTATTTTTGAACCAGTCTTTCACAATTCATGGATCTGTCACGAACATGTTATAAAATGACGACAATAGACAGATTATTTAAAGTACTTAAGTCACTTATTTAAGTAATTCAAAGTATTACTGATTTGTTAAACGTCATCTTAAAAAATTCGAGAATTCTTAAATTACTTATTTATTTATTTATTTATTTGTAAGCATCGTAAACATTTGAAAAATCTTAAATTATTTAACTTATGTATTTCCTAAACATCATTGAAAAATATTTGAGAATTCTTATTCATTCATACATTTGTATGGGCCAGTTGTCATGGACCTACGATTTTGGGGGGCCTATTCCCTCTAGTATTTAACAATGATTACAAAAATACTTAATGAGCAGTTTGAAATGGGGGTTATATTTACCATCTGCGCCGGGTCTATTACCAGCTGTGCACGGGACGGCCCACAAAAACTGCATACAATTGGAATGTATTTGACTATTCATATGAGTCATAAGCAAGCGTTATGGAACTGTCACAGCCTGTACTAATTCATGGCTGTCATCATGGTTTTGTGGAATAAACCCACTGGAAACGTTGTGTGTACACGATATTTGGTTCTAAATATAACATTTTCTTTTGGATTTGATGGGGAAAAGATTTTTACAATAGACTGAAACGCGGCGTGGCTTGACTCATGTTCTTGATTGCAACTAAAAGCTCAAAAACAACGCTCACAATAGACAATTAAACTTTCAAATAGCTCAAAAACAGAAACAACGCGACGGTAAACAAACAGATGTGATTGCACTTTGGTTCCATATTACGAGTATTTCACATAGTGTTAATATCCTAGGTCTGTGACACGAACTGGATACGAGAATATCATTAAATCTTCAGAGATCACTACTTCCATTTAAAACAAGTATTGTTTTTCTTCTAATATGCAAACGTAATTCGAGAATATCCAGACAATGTGCTTCCTTTCGGCCGCCATGTTGACTGCCAACACAAGGTGTTAATTGTTCTTCGGTAACACACGTCGGTTGTGAATTCTTGAGAAGAGAACAGGGATTCTGAGTCCAAACACATCTTCTGTGTCATAATGTCCAGTTTAATGTATGGGGTTGCTGTTCTCAGAGGTGTCTAAGTCTGTTTATATATATATATATATATATATATATATATATATATTACCCCATTATATCGACTTCAGCGTACAGACAATGTGTGCACATAAATCCTATTTAATACTTATTTGGCTTAAGTTGTTGCCTATTTCAACAAATGTCATTTCTTATTTGTTTTAATGGAGAATATCAAGTATATATTATATCTCAACCTATTTGGCGTTCACTCAATGAAGATGAGTAAATAATATTATATACTGTTATCGCTTATTTCCCGTCTCTTGAATGTTACTCTTTACTTGTGTATTAACGTTAATTCTTGTTGCAAACACAGACACTGGTTGCTTCAAATTAAGAATTGTACTCATTGGCTAAATATATAAAACGGTTGCGTTAAATGTAACGAAAGAGAATTAAATTTAAAAAATAAAGGTTCGCAAACGGCAAATCCTATGGCAGTTTTGAGTGATAGAACACGGTACTGGATGATATAGGGAAGCACCTGGGAATTATTTTGATTTTATTTTGATCACGCAATTTAAATTGGCAGTTTCCATAACGTGATAATCAGAATCTGTGGGGGTTTTCCAACTTTTTGGTCAGATCTGTTTAAAATCAAAGACAGTCACTGTGTCTATATATATTCCATGCATTTTGATTGTCTTAAGGAGCAAACCCGATTTAAAAAAAAAGTTAGGAATCTGGGGCGTACCCAGAGTGAAAAACCCATGAGAGCTTCAACCATGTGGATAATAAATATCAGTATCATGGAGAGGGGAGGACAAATCTGCGGCAATTCCAGACGAGGCAAGCGCTTCGTCTGCTTCATGCTGGCTATTCTAGAGCGAAATACTATAAAATATCCTCTTTAAAGTAATGACGATAAATACTAACGTGTTTATAATAGATAATACATTTTAGAATAGATAATATGAAACCTTGTTTAATATTTGCAAATTCTATTGGTATTTTGTATTTAACATGATATAAGCAATTGTTTTTAAATTTTTGTTGGAACGTGAGAAATTGTTATCTAGAAACAAATAAGCTAAAATAAGTTTCTTTCAGAGTACAACCACTGTGTAGACCCGAACCACAACTACTGCGACATCAATGCTATCTGTACACACAGCATGAGGTCGTTCACGTGTCGCTGTCGTGACGGCTACACGGATGTGTCTATCGACATCAACAGAGTGCAAGGCGAGACGTGTGTTGGTAAATATAGCAGGGTTTTGCTCATCATTAGATCGAGTTAAGCCAGCTCTATATATTTCATTATAGAAACACGGAAGTAAAAGTTGAAAGGTTTTGGTTTTTTTTAATTTTTATGTTTATTAAACTAAAAAGATCGCATCGTTATTTTACTTATTTCTTTTCTTGTCAGTACGGTTATGTTTATTTATTTTTGTGTAGTTTTTTGGGTTTTTTTTTGTGTGTGTTTTAGGTTTTTTAAAAATGTTTTGTTTTTTTAGGCTGGGTATATATACTGAACAGCAAAAGAAACACAAATCTTTGTCCAGATCCAGTTTAATCACAAGAGATGAAAAATTCATAAAACCATAAAATGCATGCTGTGCACGCTTTACACTTCTCTGCACATGCCACCATTAACCAAAACAGCCAACGCCAAAATATGGTTAACTTTCATTAATTAAACATATAAAATTAAAATTGCATTACTTTTGCTGTTTTGTATATATTTTGTCAGGTTGTAGCTTTTCACATGGGTCGGCACATATAGTTTAATATTTACAGATGTTCGTGTGTTAAACAAAGCCATCATTTAAAGGTACTGACTCTTGTTCCAAGAAACGCGACTTTTCTGTGTTTAAGTCAAATTCATTTTGTGTAAAGACTAGGATGATCAGAAACATGATGTGTACAGACTAATGTTGTAAATAAACAGTGTGAAATTTATAGGAAATTGACAGTTTAAATAAACAATTAGAACAAATGTATGAAGTTTATACGAAACTAAAAGCATTGTATGAAATTATAAGAAACCGATATTTTAAATAAACAGTTATAAATAATGTTTGAAGTTTATAGGAAATTGCTATTTTAAATAAACAATTATAAGTATCGTGTAAGGTTTACAAGAAATTGATATTTTAAATAAATAATTATAATTAATGTATGAACGGTATACGAAACTGATAGTTTAAATAAAGTTATAAGTATTGTGTGAGTTTATAGGGGAAAATCTATAATGGTCAGAAAGTTCTTTTAATACTAATGTTATTAATGTATATTTGCTATTTCCTTTATAGTGAAATGTCATTGTCGTAACAACGGAACTTGTGAAACAGTCAATGGAGTGGTTGAATGCAGGTGAGACGTTTTAAATAACTATTTTAACTAGATTGGTATTTGTTTGATATATATAATACAACGTATTGTAATAAATTTTAAAGTGTCTTTTTGAAAGATAATACTACTAATAAAAATAATAAAAGCCCCTCTGATTTATGTTTTATTGATCTAAATATGGATGTTATATTTTTCTAAGACTGTGATTAAACATTTAAAATTCATTTATATTTTAGATGTCCAGAATGGTTTCTTGGCAGCGATTGTGAAATAAATGGAAAAGGTATTTAAATGTTTTTTGTGTGTGTTTTTTTGTTGTTGTCGTTTTAGTATATTTTAATTACAAATGTAGTAAGATGCTTAGAGATGTCCATTTGATTTTACTATTATTCTATATTTTACCAGACCATGGGTGAAATTTTTTCCTGGATGTGGGTGGGAGGGTAGGGAAGGAACAAGGGGGTGGAAGATGTTGAAGCATGGCTCACCTAATTTTTAATAGAAAATCCAATGTTTTTGAAATGCCTTTTCCGGCGAAAACCTTCAAACTATAATAGACCCCCTGTGTACTTCGGTATATTTGCGCTAAGACCACGTGGCCAAGTGTTACATTGATATCATAAAGAGAAATACAGGAAAAGGTTATTATTTAGGCATATCAATTTCAATTTTGTTTTTAAAGCAAAAAGTGGACGATGATTATATAGGCATCCCCACTGGCCAAAAAGTGGAGGGATGTGTCCCCCGGGATTTATGCCATGTAAACATAAATATATACTTTTAAAGCATGGACCATCAATATCTACAATGTACATGTACTTGAGTGCAAGGTACGTTTACCGTTTGTGTGTTTAGCTTGTTTATCTGTCAAATTTGTTCTGTATATGTTGATGTCTTTCAGATCTACTAATTATATGCGTTAGCGTGCTGGGAGGGCTACTAATATTGACCATCCTGCTGTGTCTGATATGTGTGTGTGCAGTCAGAAATAGGTAAGTGTTTCATTTTGAGCACCAGAGGGCGCATGGTTGTGTCGTTAGAAAGAGGTAAATGTTTAATTTTGAGCACCAGAGGGCGCATGGTTGTGTGGTTAGAAAGAGGTGTTTCTTTTTGCCATAAAGGACATGGTTTCTAGATGTGTCATACTATGTGATTTAACAAACCAATTTCTTCATGCTGGTATAATATACACAGCACTGCGATAAAAAGTAGCTTTGTTAAAACTAATAGTTCCTTCTCTTCTTGCATATGATATCTACATTGTTTAAAATACATCCATTATAACGACAAACAATGTTATTTCATCCTGGCACAAAAGTAGTTTTATTAATAGTTTCACCATTGATTAATCTCTGTGTGATTTTCAAAGGATTTTATATGTGTTTTCCATGCGACTATAGTTGCGCCACATTTACTTCTTAAATCTTGTTATTTGGGGAAAAACTACGGATTTGACCACCAGGTATGGCTTTATTAGAGCAAGATGTGTTCATAAATGTTTGCAAAAGATTACCTTATGGTGAGAGCAGGGCCGAATTTATAAGGGGGCAATGCCTCGCGGCCTCCTGACAGAGGGCCTCCCAGACTAAGGACTTCCTATATTAAAAAAAAGTAATAATTATAAAATAAGTTCTATTCATTCATTTTAGTTCATTTTTGTATTTGTCATGTCATTTAATTTAATCTGGCACTGGGTAAAAGAGATACCCATCAGATATTTCCGCATAATCTACAAGCGTATATTTTCACGGGGGAAAGAAACCTTCATGCTTTTATTATTAATTTTCAGAAAGTCTAGGAGATCAAGTGGAGTTGGTATGGGTAGTTTGGACACCAGCGTGGTTAAGTTACCTCGAGTGTGGATGGACGGCACGAGGCCTTATGAACTACCGCCAAGAGACACCAGGCGCTGGAGTTACGTGTCGGAACCCATTCGTTACGTTGATGAATATGTACGTTTTTTATTTTCATTTAAAAACAAATACTAATTCTTCCCTGTAAAATTAAATAAAGTAATTGTTGATACCTCAGCACAAGTACAATTGGTAATATGTGCCATTCAGTGGTTTGTACTAAACAAACAAATGTAGATCCAGGTGATCAAGAACACTCATAGAAATAACATCGAACATACTGTCACGATTCAGATAACTGATAAACATGATTTTCTGCCTTATCTTTTAGATGATGGACGACTACGTCCACGCCGAAACGTTGCCACTACCGAGATCAAACGATGCCAAAAAACGTTACTACCAAGCGTATGGGGTGAGTTGTAAGGGCGAAAATCTTTTCCTGAAAGTGGATGGACGGAACATCTCCCTGTCTAAAAGTGGTGGGACGGAACATCATCCCCACCCCATGATTGACGCCATTATAGGCCCCTGCGTACTTCAGTATATTTACGCTAAGATCACATAATTAAGTGTTACATTGATACAATAAGAGAAATACTGGTAAAGATTAGAATTCAGGCATTTTAATTTCAATTTTTCGAAGCAAAATGTGTTGGCTGTAATTATATAGGCATTCCCCCCTCTCCAAAATGTGGTGCGCTCGCGTGTGTGTTTGTGCGTGCGTGGGTGTATGTGTGTGTGTGTGATTTGAGTTTTTGTGTTGTTGTTTTTCTTTATTTATAATAAATGTTTTATTTATTTTTCAGAATCAAGGGTACAGCAGCTCTACCCTCAACATACGATCACCATCAAGATATTAAACATTATAATATAAAAAATTAACGTAATACATAAAAAGCAGCTCGTTTCTGAAAGCATGAAACCACTAGTTCAAAGCATACATTCATGTTAGAGTTCGATCTATGAATAGCAATTAATGTCCAGTGAATAGTCAGGAACTGTCTACGAATAATTATGACTGTCATACAAATGCTACAATCTAATAACGTTCTCAATTCACACAGATGATACAATCTAATAACGTTCTCAATTCACACAGATGATCTAATCTAATAGCGTTTTCAATTCACACAGATGATATAATCTAATAACGTTCTCAATTCACACAGATGATACAATCTAATAACGTTCTCAATTCACATTGATACTTTCTAATAATGTTCTCAGTTCACACAGACAATACAGTATAATAAAGTTTTTAATTCACACATATGATACAGTCTACCATTTCCAGCAGGCTACTGTGCAATATACTTGTTTTTATCTACATTTGAAATGTTTTTGTGGGCTAGTTCTCGTTTGTCTTATAAAGCTACTTTGTATTTGATTACAACCTTTATAATGTCAAGTGCTTCAACAGGTGTAATGGTTCAGTCTGAAAATGTTTTGCTAATATGTTTATCTGAAAAAAAAGTAAATAAATAAAATCACTGTTAAGTATTTTATCTTAGAATACAACCTAAACCAGCGCATTTGATCACAGTTTTCACTGATGTATGTATGTGTATACATGTAGGCCTAATTATAAAACATATCACAATTGTTTTTTCTTTTTCTTTTTATAAATACGAACATGATCACACATGTTTAATATCTTTCTAAAAGAACAGAAGTATATTCACATTCTTCTTTTTTTTTCTTTTCTTTTTATTAAATGTTATATTTATTTATTTTATTATGAACGAACATGAACACGATATTTAGCATAAAATAGCTTAGGCTAAGTTAGATAAATAACATTAAAGCACTTAACCAATGAAAAATAAACCAACTATTAAGCAGGTAAAGGATCTGCTTTAACAATATTGTCTTTGCCGTGAACAATGCTTAATCCCCAAGTTCAGTGTGAGTTGGGCGGGCGTCCCTACAACTTTACGTTTAATACGCCTTTATACTACAATCCTACCATTGTTTCTAGCAATACGTTTTGCTGTTGTTCTCTTGTAGGCGGTGGGTTCTCGTCTCACTCTAACTTCTTTTTTTTTTGGCATTGTTATTACCATAAATATCATGACATATCGTGTGGTTAAAGACTTATCACCCAGCACAAAAAAAAAAAATATATATATATATATATATATATATAGGCTACTGGGGGTATGAAATACCAGTGTTTTAGTTAATGGTGTACTCAGTATATGGACTGTAATTATATACATTGTCTATTATTAATTGAAACTCATTATCTCATGTGCAATGTACAATTTTTATTTAATGTGCTTTTGATACTTAATCAGTTGAAAACCAGTGTTTTTGGCGTGCTACAATTGATATCGTTGGAGAGATATATATATATATATATATATATATATATAATATATTAATATTATTTGTGAGGTTTTTCTTTCTTTTAAATAGAGTAGGGGGTTAACAATTACTACTGACTATGAATACAGTACCTGTAAATCAGTGTGTTTTATAAAAGCATTGAATAGGTGTTTTAATATTATATTAATATAATAGTGTGACTATTTGATGCAGTGCATTAACTACGTTAATATCTTGTACATTGTTTTCATATAGCATGCCGTAATATAGTATTATATTGCAGTAGACAATCTATTTATTTACCTTTTTATGTTGTATCATTGTCTAAGATAAATATAGCGTATCAGTATATTTGTGTATGGCTATGTGCCATTATTTGTTTATATATGTATGTTTACCGGTCCAAACCCGAATCATTATCGATTACTCTGATCCTCTTCCACATCCCATCTCCCCTTCAAAAACTTGGTTATTTACATATTATTTGCAAATCAAAACATGTATATTTTTTTATTATTCGGTTCGGCGACATGATAATCTTGTTTGAAAAATCCATATATTGAAGAATACAATAACGTTTGGTCTAAATGGTGTTACATCTGTGCCATTATATACATATATAACAACACAAATTATATTTTAAACATTGGTTTGTGTTTAGTCCGCATCTTTACCTCCTCTTTCAGCATTGTCTTGGTGTCAACATTGTCGTTATGAATTTTATGCCTCAGCACATCCAGGCCTGGACAGATGGGGGTCGGGGGCGTCAGTTGGCATGGGCATACGATTTTGAGGTGGCCTACTCCTTGATATTTGGAACTATTACAAAAATACTCAATGAGCAGTTTGAAATAGGGGCCTACGTTTCCCATCTGGCCGGGGCTTATTACAAGCTTTGCACGGGCCTGAGTACATCTAGTCTCTAAATAGTTGTGCGTAACACTTGTAACTTGGTAACGGTGTGTGTATATTCTGTTCTGATGTGTGATTTATTATATATTTTAAATATTTGTCTTATATAATATTTGTAATATATACCTTTTATTATTTATCTATGTTTGTACAACCGATAAAGTGCTATATTTTTCGTACTAAACCATGTTTTGAAAGGGCAACAGCATCAGCAAAACAATTAAAAAGCACATTTTTAACATTCCAAAGACGTCTATTAAACTTTTGCTAATAATTTTAATGCTTGTTTCGTTCTTTTTTATTATTATCTCAATTGGTGGCATCTTTTAATAAGTTGTACCTCACCTCTACGCGTCCCCTTGGTAAATCTTTTAGGTTATATTTCGTTGTAGCTGGCGGTCAACAACTTCCATCCGTTCAGGATAGGCTAGTGATTGCAGGTGCTGCCTAGCAATTTCACTGGTTTCAAACATTCTCATTGGATTTACAATGAAGCGCAAAGCTGTTTGACCAGACCGCTAGCAATTTGGTCTAAAATCTAAGTGTGGTATAATACATACTTGGGTATATGCTCTTATGTTTAAAAACTGCTTATAAGATGCCTTCTGCTACTAACTGAAAAAAGTAGGTTCGAGTTATAAGGTGTCGTTTTATGAGGACTGCCACTTTAGCTCTTTTTTTTTTTTGGATTAAACAGAGCTGGGATATTATAACATGAACATTTCTGTCCTGACAGATGACTGACTTTAGTCACTTGGTTTTACTTGCAAAGATATTCCTGAACATATGAATTATGTATAGTAGCTGTTGAATACAAGCGAACGCAGATTAAATTTAAAGTTTCGTTTGCTGGATCATAGATATATATTGTGTAATTATAAAGATTTTAAGATAAATTTAAGAATTCATTTGAGGATATTCAAATACGATCACTTCAATTATTAGTCTATACAGCGTCAACACTACCATTATTTAACTGTTAGTGTCTTCAGAAATACTATGAAGACGGATGGATTTCATTAAGAACGAGTCATATTCGGAGAACATTTCCATATATTGGTCTTTTAGGATAGATGTCGTCTTTCCCGTTTTGGTCACACACCACTAAAACAAGCACTTTTGTTGTGAAATGTCCTTCCACCTACAAAGACGATGCGTCAATTTTAGTGAACTTTCCTCACCTACTCGGTTATAAAAAATGTTTGAGTGAATGCATTATTAGTTTTTTTTTAAAACATGTTTCCTAAAACTTTTAAAGGTTTAACGGTTTATATTCAATATTTATTAAAGCCTTTTATACTGAATTATCAGTTTTTTTTATTTACATAGTATGACCCTCAATAGCTGGGTTTTTTATGTTGTTAAATAACTAACCAATTCTAAGTACTAGTGTATGTTGTATACTGTTTAGATAACTCAGTCTGAGTCACATCCTGAACATTTTCTGTTCTAGGTATGAACTGTCATGAATAACAAACCTTTCCTAGAGACCATAAACCAATGAGAAATCTTGAAAAGTTGTCCTGTGAGCAAACTGAACAGAATAACAAAATACAAACGAGCAAATAATGGTTTATTCTAGTACTTGTACATGCATACATCTAAAATGGCACATACAGAATAATGTATTTGAGAATGTACATTGTGCATTGTGGTATTTTGTTAAAAATATTTACAACTAAAAGTAAAGAGATGAGATATATAGCTAATTAATCAAATGAGAAAGGTGTTAGAGATAGTTGAGAAAAGAACGAGAAAGGGGATAGGGGGGAGAATGAATGGTTAATAGATCTCTAAACATTTGCTATTAATGAAGTTCTGAACTGATTTAAATATAAATTGTTCTTCAACACTAAGATTATATTTTCCTTTTGTACTTCTACAATGCTTTAAGAAAAATATCTACATGACCGTGATATCAAAATATCTGTACAATTTCACCAGATGTAAATCATTAAAAATAAACCACAGATGAAAGAGGTTTGTTCAAACAATAACAGATGTTTCACACTATGCAGCTTTACAAGGCGGGTAAGCTTGTTTTTTAATCAAGTGCTTCCTGCAGTTTTCTGAACACACAACCATGCTAAAAATATGGAATTTCAGATAAATCCCTACTTTCATTTCTGATTGTCAGAATTTTACAGGGTTTATTATTTTTTGTTTTTTATTTATGGTTCAGTTACTTTTGGTTTTATAGCTTGCCAGCCCTAAGATCTTGACAGTAATTCATGCCAGTTTCAACCTCCGACATGTAATAAACATAAGACTTGGTTTTTCAGTATTCTTATCCAATGCAACGAGGGAATAACATCCTCATTAATGACAGTTGTAGATTCACACCCCAAAATAACTCTTCTTTATGTTTCAAACATAATGAAGTGTTTGTTCAGACTATTCCACGAATAATTCTAAACTGGTTTTTGAAGAAAATGTTATTTAAAACTAATTTTTAAATAGACTTTTGACCAAAATGTATCATTGTACCAGTTTTAAAAAATATTAAGGAAAAATTGAATTACTCACTTTGGTGAAATTTTGAAGTCCAGTACTTGCTAAAATCAAATTATCAAATTTGTAGCACAAAAGATTGGCAGTAACTGTTTAATTCTGCTCAGTACAAATAATGAAGATTATAAGTAAATTCAGTGAATAATAATTAGTTGAGTAAATGACACATAACAGTGTGTGAACATTGGTTAGTTGACACAGTCAATGAATATTCATTAGTTGATTGACACATCTGTCATTCAGTCATTAGTTTGAAACATTAGAAATAGAAATTTATGCTGGCTCCAATCAAATCAAAACCACTGGAGACAAGTAAAATGTAAATCATGCTAGTTCTCCAGGCCAAATGTAACCCCTAAATTGCCCGTGGCAATTGGCAATGCCGTGGAGATTCCCAGTTTTTCATTCACTGCAGCACCTTTTTTTGCTGCAGACAAAATTTTTAAATAAGATGTTTTATTATTATTAAAAATAAAGTATTTTTTGCGCTAAAATTGCTGTTGAAAATGCCACGGACACTGTGTCTTCACAGCATTTATTTTGCTGTGGACATTTTCTTAATTGCATGGGTTGCAAATGATATCTGTTTTTCACAAAAGCATGTCTATAAATTCCAAGTTCGTTTATTAATGATGTACATTAAGCAATTAAAACTTAGGTCATATGTTTTCCTAGAACAGCTTCCAAACATGAGGGGTCAAATATCTGTCATTCGCATGGCTTCAATCAGTAACTGGGAACTAGTAATTCTTTGTGGGGCTAATAACTTTTCTATCCCACTAGTTTCCTAGGTGAGTGAAAATATTTTCTTGATTACACACACAGTCATATTTTTAGTTGTTTGACACATCACCCATGCGTAGTCGTTTGTTTGATGTCTTCTTTTTAGCCGTCCTCTCATTCTCTTTGTCTGCATTACTCGATGACTGGTTTCGTGATTCAGTGTGTTGAACATGTCGCGTCACGGTGGAAATTCCGTCAACAAACTTTGTCTTGTACAAGACATTGGCATTGGAAAACATGCCATCTTTCAACGACACAACAATGAACTGAAATATGAAAACGTCATATATTTTTTAAAAAACACCATTTAATGTTTGTATCAACATAAGTTTTAAATTATAAATAAACAAAAAATTAACAATCAAATTCAAAGAATTAGTGTCCACAACAAAATTACAGGAAAATAAATTTAAAGATATTTTGACCAATATCTCAACAACCATACCACTATGCAACAACAAAAGATGTACATCAGGCCATGTAATTCATGGTAACAATCGTTACCGGTAATGTGTCGATACAGTGTCATCAAAATCACGGAACTGAAATGTCGTTTCCCATGATTTTCCTGTCACTGCTGCATTATTTTGGATTACTGAAAAACAGTTTCTGTTAGGTTCCCATGATCCAAAAGCATGGAACCGAAAAAGTGTTTCCCATAAAATTTGAAATCCTATTGCCTGTACATGGAATAATGAAATAGAAATAAGTCATTGCATTTTTTTATAAGTTTTTCAGCATTCAGTTTATTATGTTTCTACTTACCTGTGAGTGCTTGAAGTGTGTTTTAATCATCTGACCAATATTCTGTGTGTGAGATAGATCAAGAGCTGCGTCTACCTCGTCGAGAATGTAGATAGGGGCAGGTTTAAACAGTAACATGGCCAGAATAAGAGACAAAGCCACAAGAGACCTGAAAACATACTATATTAATAGCATTACCATGGGAGACATTATTATTTTTTTGTTTTACAGAACCCACTATCACTCCAATAGCCATCAAAAACAATATATCATCTAACCTACAGTTTTTAAAGGCATGAATTCTTCTGGAAAATCATGTCTTTGCATAAGATATAAAAAGTTTTTAAAAGAACATGAAAAAAGAAGACATTTTGTTTGTCTAGTGTTTTTAGTCAAGGAAGAAATGTTATTTAAGTTGGTTAGATTCACAAAATTGATAACATTTGTAAAATTCTAATAAAAATTTAAACTGTAATTAATTTGTGAAATGATTAAAATATAGTTTCTGGTGTAATTTACCTTTGACCACCACTAAGCTCACTGAGTGAACCTTTCCACACACCACCAAATGCTACCTTCACTTCCAAGCCATCTAGTACTGTCTGGCCTTCAGGTGGAGACAACTTAGCATTTGTTCCCGGTAACAACGTCGAAAATATTGAACCAAAATCCTAAAATTTAAAACAGTTATTGGAAGTGTTATCAGTGCTTTATGCAACTGTTCACACCGAAAATTGTAACTCAGTTGAGTCAACCTCTGTAAAATGATGGCTAAATGTTATTTCACATAAAAATTTCACACAAATTAATTTTATTACTAACTTTAGTTTTTCCTAATATTCAGTTTTTTTATCCAATAGATTTATTTGTCTTTTTTATAGCCTGTAATTATATTTAATGTTGGGTAACCAAATGAAGATAATTAGGGGACAAAACAACTATAAAGTTATTATCATGAAGTTTGATGTTTTCAAATCAAAATGTCCCCAATATGTAGTAAATAAATGACTTCTAGTCAAGCATTGCCTAGAGGCACTGATTTTCTGTTTCAGATTTTTCTCTATACCATTTCAGAATTTAAAATATACCGTTTCAGTAAATTTTATAATTACATTTTGTGTTCCATTGAAATATTTTGCATTGAACACACACGCATACATGAAAGAAAAAACAATAAAAAAAATTCCTTCTAAAACACAAACAAATCCTACACGTCAACTGAAACTTGTTTAATAAGCAATTACTTCAAGTTTGGTAATTCATGTTTTTTTGCGAAAATCTTCACACATAAAAATGACTTTAATTGTATCATTTATTTACCAAACATGAAAACCAATTTTCATCATTTTAAATTATGATGAATATTATAAATAAATGGACCCAAAATATGTAATAAATCTTTAACTCGCGTAACTCACAGAATTTGAGCACAATTTTTTTTTTTAAATAAAATTAGATTAAAGAACGTCCAGTTTCGATGGAAGTAAGTACATACAAACCAAACAACAGGTGATCGTCTGTATGCCAAACTAATTTGGCATAACATGTATAGATATCAGTGTAGTCAAGTATCGACCAGTGATGCTGGAAAATCCGTTTAATGAATAAACTGTGCTATTTGGAGATGAGTAATAATGTGTTTGGAGAAAATTTGAAATTCCGTTTCAGATAGGTTTTTCCACGATTCCGTCAGAGTTTCTGTTACCGTGGAAAATCAGTGCCTCTAGTTGCCTATAATTGTAAAAATAAGTTATCAAAAGAATTTTACCTTGTTCACTTGTTCCCAAGCCTTTTTCAGAGCTTCATTTTTCTTTTTATCCAACTCTTCAATAACTGAAGCAATTTTAGCTTTGTCATGCAGAACAATCTTCCTTTTCTTCATCAAGTCTGTGTACTAATAAAACAACAACAGAAAATGAATATCTACCTCAAATACTGAGAAATATATTAGGACATATGAAAATAACCATCTCAAATACAATTATGACATTATCACTGGACTTCATAGTTTCTCATTTAACCAGTTGCTAAGCTAACATTGGAACATTGGATCAAGAGCTAAATGTTTCAAACATCAGTAGCTTAATAAGTGGTTAAAAGAAAATTTAAAAATAGCGGAAGTGTTATGATGCAAATTCATTTCAGGTATTTGTAAGTAATCAAATCAAAACTATTTCTTAACTTTCTATAAAGATATTTTAAAGACATATTTCACTAACCCATGCTCTGAACAACAAAGCCCTACTTTACAATTTAAAAATAAAATATATACTTGTTCCTCTGCTTTCCCTAACATGTTCATGGCTCTCATGTTGACATTTTTAGAAAGTTTGTCCTTAGTTTCTTTCAACTTGTGGATACGCCGCTCAGCCTCCTTTGGGTTGTTGGTCTGGAAGTCATACGCAGTGTTAGTCTGACCGAAATATTTCTTCTCATCCGCAATCCAGTCATGCTGCTGTAGCAATGCTTCAACCTATAGAAACAGTACAATACATGTATCATGTTCATGTATGCTTACACACATCATTCTCAGTATGAATGAACTATAATTGCTTATTTAGTTTGTAAATAAAAACTTCTGTTAAACGACATATGTTCACTAAATCCCAAACAACTTATTTGATGATAATTAAAATATATCTTTGCACTTAAAACTAATGAGATAAAGTTAGATGATGAGATAATGAAAATTACCATTTTCACTGAATCTCTTGCTTCTTTCTGGAACTTTGTAATATTGTGTTCAACTTCCTTTATCTGTAGCTCCAACTTGTTGCCCTCTTTTTGAAGTTCCCTCTGTTCCACAACCTTCTCATTGATGTCTTTGTTTCTGGACGTAAGTAATTCTTTTTGCTTGTTCACTTCTGCTTGAGCAGCTTTAACAGCAGCCTATCGTTCAGAAAAATAAAAACTTTTACTAAGACTAAACCAAGTAATAAACAATCCATCCCTACCCTTAGAATGATAAGCTATGAAGTTATTGTTATAAACATAGAGTTGCATTTTCCTCACTTTCAAAATATTGACAAAGAAACTACAGACAGACAGACAGGTGGGATCTAGCTCAGTTGGAAGAGCATTTGCCCAAGGTACTTTGGTCATAGGATCAAACCCCATCGTTGACTTACTCTTTGATGGATTTTCCTGTCCCAACTGGTGTCCAAAACTGACATCAATCACTGTCACATAAGTGCATATAAAAGATATCTTTTTACTAATAGAAAAATCTGCTGAGTTTCCTTTGATGACTATGTGTAAAAATTACCAAATGTTTGACAGACAATAGCCGATGATTCATAGATCAGCATGCTCTAGTAGTGTGGTTAAACAAAAACAAACTTTAGAAAGACGAGACAGACAAACAAACACATTGTTCTTTTATTGGAAACAGATGGAAATACTGCTATATCTAAATAAGGTTTCAAAGACTAATAATGTAACTTTGGATCCATTACTTTTGTTTCTTTTGTGGTTTCCTCGAGATCCAGCAACTGTTTCTTATAGTTGTCGATGGACTGGCAGACTATCTTCAGTTGTTCTTCATAGTTCACTATCTCCTTGTTCAGTTCTTTCATCTCCAGCGTGATACTGTCAACCTCCTGATAGGCAGCAAATCAAAATAAATTTCAAACTGTCAACCTCCTGATAGGCAGCAAATCAAAATAAATTTCAAAATGTCAACTTCCTGATAGGCAGCAAATCAAAATAAATTTCAAAATGTCAACCTCCTGATAGGCAGCAAATCAAAATAAATTTCAAAATGTCAACTTCCTGATAGGCAGCAAAAACTAAATAAATTTCAAACTGTAAACCTGATAGACAGCAAATCAAAATAAATTTCAAACTGACCAACATCCTTTATGGGTATTTTGTGGTAAGAATAATTGAAGAGTTTCACTGCATTTTTAGTATTTTGAGAAAAATGACATTTTTTTGTGTGTGGAAATGTGAAGTTTGTGCATTGCACTTATCATGTATGGGAATGAAATCATATTTTCTACTATGCTCATACATGGCAGATGTCGCTTTCTGCAAACAAATACAATGTGAACATGGAGAACTGATGCAAGCCTTACCTTTGATGGTGATTTTTTTTCGATTTTTTTTAATTTGGCACTTATTGCATTTTTCGATGAAACTCTTCAACTGTATTACTTTGGAATTTTAATCCTGACATTGAAGATGAAATATCTGCTGATTCAAGCATATCTTGCAGTAAGTATTGAACATGATAATGTCAACCACGCATATTGAATGAATATTTTGGTAATGAAAGATGTGACTAATACATAAGATTGCACTTTCCAATTATACAGTTAAATTAAAGTTTATAAATGACTAGACTTTGTACTCCAATGGTTCAGGCTTTACAGTCTAAAATTACTTGTATATGATAATTTTAAAACTATGTTTAAATACCTGTAATTTTTCTTTTGTCTTTTTGCTAGAATCTTCTAACTTTTTCTTTATTTTATTCATTGACTTTTCAGCCTCTTTCAGTTCATTTTCTCTAATGGATTTAGCATTTTTTATTTTGTCTTGAAGTTCTTTCACTTTCTTAGCAAAATTTGTCTCAGTCTCTTTAGCCTTCTTCAAAATATCTGTCTGTTCCTCTGAAAAAATAAGAAACTTTCTAAGACCAAAATGTCTGTAATTATTTATCATCATTAAAAAAATCACTGAAAATGCTTCATTTAAAAATGATGCATACATTATCAGCTTTTTAAGGCTCTAAATTTCAAAAAAAAACAAGTTCATGCTGTACATTCATAAAACAATTTTACATAACCATTTAATACATTTGCACTTTAAAGCTTTTGAAAAGGGAAATTATATTTTTTTAGATTCAAATTTTATCATCATAAGCAGATGTATAAAATAATTTGGCAACAAAATGCTGTGGCTTTGTTTATCTTACCAATGACTTTCTGCAAAGCATTGATTTCTTCCAGCTGTTTGTAGTGACTGCCTTGTTCAAGTCGAGCTTTGATTAATTCTGCTTCGCGAGATTCCTTTTCATATTGCTTCTTCAGCTGTTTAAATCTGACAGAAAACAGTTATTGTTAAAAGACAGCCTCATTTAGTGAAAAAAAAAGGCTCAGTGGTGAATAGTTTCATGTATGATTTTAAATAAGAACTTGAAAAATAAATTAATGTTTCATTGACGGCATATCAACTAATGGCAGATTGTGATAATATAAAAATGTTACTGGACCATGATCTGTCGTCTTCTGAGTAACAGTGAAAAATGGCTGAAATTCGAGTTACAAATATGCTTGTATTTTAAAACATTTTAATCTGTTACATGTATTTTGAAATTATGGTATCCGAGAATAAAATAATGAGGAATGAACTCATCTGTCAGGATCAGACTAAATTGCTGTTAATTTGGTAAAAAAGTGATATACGCATAAATACATTTATAAACTATTCCAAAATAAAATGTTTTTATTCTGCACCTCTCAAGTGACATAATTTGTATCTTAAAGTGGTGAATTTTGTACTCCACTCACTTTTCTGATGCCTTTGTGATGTTTTCCAACTCTTTCTCAACTTCTCGCAGTTGGTGCGTTTTTGTTTGTAATTCTTCTTCAACATCCTTTAACTCCTGCAGCTTTTTAAGTATAGATCCTGACTGACCACGCGTCCCTGCAGTCAGTAACAAAAATATCAGTAAAAAAACAACATAAAGACTAGTTTACAAATATTTGAAATTAAAACAATACACAATATGTATTTAAAGTTTTTAATTTAGTAAATAAAAAAACATTCAAACAATACATAGTGTCCCTAAAGTCTGGACACAGGAAATGTGGAGTTAATGCATCATATTCATCTGAATCTCGCAAAGCACTTCAATCTTTGCATTGCAAATGGTGGAAAACACATTGAAGATGTTATTGATTAATATTTCAATTAAATAAAATGTTGTTCAAATATTATTAAAGAAAATATGCATTTTTCCTGTGTCCAGACTTTAGGGACACATTGTATGAGTAAAATTCCTCCTATTAATGCAAACTTGCCACTAATATATTCTTCACAAACTATTACTGTATATTACCTCCTGTCAGAGTGCCCATCGGGTCAAATGATTCTCCAGACAGTGTAACACTGCGCTTCATAACCTTGTTGTCATAGGTTACCTTCTTTGCACAATTCATATCTGTACAGACAAAACTTGAACCAAAAACAAATTCCATAGCAGCTCTCACATCCTTCTCATAGCCAATCAGTGATAAGGCAGTGCTCACATTGCTGGCTCCAACCTATAGCATACAAGTACATACCAAACATTATAATAGTTTACGCCTCACATATTTTTTTACATTATGGATTTTTGAAATAAGAATACCAAGTCACCAAGTGAAATAAAATATTTTGAGTTGAAGATAATCAGAGAATTTCCTAACATGGGCTGCATATGGAATGCTTGAATGGCTGATAGAAGACGTTTTAAAAATTAAATATGTCAATAACCTACACTAAGTTTTTCTATTTTTGAAAATCCTATCCCAGAAATGTCATTGGTTCTAACATTGTCAGGTAGAAAATTGAAATAACATTGACTATAATGGAATTGTTTTTATTCAATTTCTGCCAAAATGCAAGTAAGCAAATTTACAATCAATTTCTATTTTTTTTTTTTTACTATTATATGTTTATTTGGAAAAAAAAAAATGACCTGGTTTAACCAGATACCAAGTGCACTGTACATCCAATAAGGTATTCTGTTAAAACTTTCATTGAAATACACTTACAGACACATCTGACGGTCAATATATTTATTTTATAAACACAGAATTCCAGGTTTCTAAATTAACATATGTTTATTCTTGGTTCTGTTTCTAAATTTCCAAAGTCTCTGAATTTTAGAAAACTAGTATCGTTTCAAAAAGAAATTGTGAATTTTCAGTTTTACTTTAAAATGTAACTTTAAGTTATGCCAGAACAATAAAAGCATTAATACTACATTAATTAAAAGCATTAGTACTACACTATTTAATGTATCTGTTTATGTGTTTATATAATAAAAGATAAAAAGGTTGAGTCATTTTTACAGCAAGATTTGAATTTTAACACTAAAATCGTAAATTTAAAATGACAGAGCATTTGGGAAATGGTGGATAATGGTGCAAAATACTGGAGTCTAACAACATAGCTAATAAAACCCTAGTTTATCTGACATTGTCCGGATAATGGTGTAATAGGTGAACTTCAGCGAGATGGCTCTATGTGCATACCAATGACTCTGCTCTTTTCACAGTGCCTGCATCAATAGTCCGAGTTGCAACCTTGTTGAGGGGAATGATTGTATATCTCCGTTTGAGTTCTCCTTTCTGCACAAGTTTCTTCCCAGTCACTTCTGTATCAACGACAACATTGTAAAGCTGAAAAAAAAAAAAAAATTCATCATTTAGATGGGGTCATGTAATAATACCTACAGGAACTTAAAATATATACTTTAACAATCAATACACTAAATATCATACTAATTTATTAACAGTCAACACTGCATGAAGAGAAATGTTCGTTCCAACCAGTGGTCCACAACTGGTTCACTAAAAGCCTTGGTATGTACAGTCCTGTCTGTGGGACGGTGCATATAAAAGATCCTATGCTGCTTATCAGAAAGAGTAGCATATATGGCAGTAATAGGTTTCCTCTAAATAAATATGTCAGAATGACCAAATGATTGAAGTCCAATAGCCGATGATATAAAAATCAATGTGCTCCAGAGGCATCATTAAATAAAATAAACTAGTTTTTTTTTGCATGAAGAGAAGTTTTAAAATTACATTCTTACTTTACTTCCAGCAGTTATCTCCAGGGCAGTGGCAGACTTCACGTCTTTCACCTTGATGAGCTTGCAGACTAGACCGTGAACACTGCTGCGATCAAAGTTCTTTTCGGGATCTTTGTACTGGAAGTTTAGATTTGGAAACCTGAAACAAGCACGTGAAATACAGTCTCAATACAAGTGAAAGTCTGTTTATTGTGTTACCATGACAGATGGAAACTAACACAGGCTGTAAGCAAGTCAATATCACTGGGGACAAGCACAATTTAAATGCTTTTAAGTCTAACAGCCAATAGCATTTGTTTCCAAATAAAAAATGTTATTTATATTTCAATTTCATTTTATTATGAATGTACATTACACAACTAAAGACATACCACATTTATTATGTGTTTGTTTCAAGGAAAGATTTGTTTTCTCAGGATGAGACAAATGTTGCAGATTTTGTCAGTCATGTGCTTAAAGTAATAAAGGGAGACTACTGGTTTTTTTTGTGGGACTACCAATTTTTCTATGCTACTTAGGTGAATGGAAATATTTCAATTTCTGTCTCTGACCCTAACATTTAGTTACAAGCAAAGTTTACTTTAAAGTCACTGACCTTAATCATTAGATATTTAAAAATATATATGACCGAGTTGGTGTCCACTAGGTGGAAGCTTAATAACTGTCATAAGTTAGTACATTAAAACACTTACTCTCCCTAATAAAAATAATCATCATAAATATCAAACCTTGCTTCCATATTTCCAAGTTTTTCCTGTAGGTTGTGTACACTCTGACTTAAACTATGATGCTCCGCAGAAAGTTTCTCCTCTTTACCTTCCTCAAATCCAAGCTTTTTCAGCTCCACCTAAATAAATTTTGTAAACGATTTAAGTGCAGAAAATTAGCATGATTAACAGTTTTTCACTCAGTTTGGTAAACATTTTCATATTCAGAAAAAGGATTGGTTAGTAGCCCTACCACCAACAATGATCTCCATATTAATAAAAAGATATCTTTAAAACAAATATTAAATAAATAATAAAAAGTTAGATGAAATTTTAAAAGTAGATTCATGATAGACTATGTGTATAGTTCAATGTATTATTAACAAAGAGTACTTGAACATGTTACTTGCTGAATTATCACTAAAATTATTAA
This sequence comes from Symmetromphalus regularis, assembly GCA_032355785.1. Classification (NCBI taxonomy): domain Eukaryota; kingdom Metazoa; phylum Mollusca; class Gastropoda; order Neomphalida; family Neomphalidae; genus Symmetromphalus; species Symmetromphalus regularis. The sequence continues at coordinate 3,438 of JAULBS010109395.1, read as the reverse complement.
CATTACCCATTCTAACACTAAAGTGGGAAAATGACATTAGCTTTTAACTTTCTAATAAATCTACAAAAATATAAAGAACAAATGAGGATGATGGAATTATGTGGCTTTAGTTTAATGTTTACACACAAGATAGGACCTTGTAACTTTGCCAAAAGATAGGTGGCAAAGCTTGATTTATGCACACAAAGCGAAAGTTGTAAAACATATATACAGAGAGCACAATTGTTGCAGCCCACTCTCCTGGATCCATCTCTTTTAGTGTGACAAAATACAACATTAAATGTCCAGTAAACAAACTCACATCAATTTTGTTTATTCTCTTCTGCACAGCATCATATTCAGACTGAACCTTCTTGTGATCTTGTTCAGTTTTATTTAAACCATTCTGCTTTTCCTTTATTTCCTGTTGGACATTTTTTAAGCTGCAATAAAAATAGAGAATAAACTAAGCAAGGAACAGGAGACAGTTTAAACATCCAGCAATTCTTTGATACAGCCTGCAGAACATCCCAACATGTCAGGAATCTCATTATCTGTAACATTGTTCCACATCTTCAGGAAAAGTGAGGGTATTCAGACTTCCTTGTACAAATGTCAGGGGGTATTCATACCTCCATTGAACAGAGCTTAAATTAACTTGAACTTGACAGTTATAAAAGTTAAGATGTTTTGATCACTATGTAATTTTTACTGTGGGAGTTATAACTGCACACATACTGGTATATTTGTAATTTATATTTACAAAGTGGAACTGGAACTCACCACAACTGAGCTTGCTTTGTTGCAGTCTTAGCATTGCTGATTTCTTCCTCAGCAGCTGAAAAACAATCATTGTAAGATCAATAGTATTATTTTACTAAAACATTGAATTAATCACTGTAATAACATCATAATTAGCTATTTTTAACAAGTTGTAAAAAGATTGGTTGAGTGCAGATGTTGCTATAGATACATACTGATAAGTTGACCATTAAGCGTGGCATCATCACCATCAGCATTACTAGAGAGCCCTGCACTGACAGCGTGAAAATGTTTCTGTGCAGCCTCACTGGCCTGTTTGTCCTGCTCACTCTCCTCTCGTAAAGTGTCCAGCTCATTGTTCACTTTCTCCATGTCTTTCTCTCGGCTACTCACCATCTTCTTAGGCTGTAAACAAAAACAACTACATGCAGACAGCTAAAAAAACAAAAATGCGTCTCTACAATCCATCAGAAGGAGTTGCATGAAACAGTTAAAATACTACCTACCATAAGATATTGTTGATTTTGTTATACAATCACAACTGCAAACATAACTTAAATAAACTGAAACATGGAATTTGATAATTAGTGTACAATCAATATTTTTAAAATATGTTAAAAATAAAACGTTGAAAAATCATTTAAAAATCTTTGAGGAAGCAAATCTGACCTAGCTTGATGCCTGGTTGTAATTGTAATATATTTATGAACATAAAGTTTTGCCAAAGATTCATACATTTTCACAGTTTTTTTCCAACTCTTTTTGTTTCTTTTGCTCTGTCTTCAGGTTTTCCTTTTTACCATCAATAGCACTCTGAGCCCTGGCATCCACAGACTTCTTCTCGGCTAGGTCAGACTCCAGTTTGGTCATCACACAACCAGACTCCTAAAACATAACATTTATTATTTAATAAAACAGCAATAATAATTTTACAAATAGTATATAAAATATCTTTAAACTATTAGATGTCACTATGACTACTATGGAAAATAATTAAGAAAATTAATATAAACACTTACCTCATCCCTACGTTTCTCCAAATCAGCAATAATAACTCCAAGCTCCTTAACTCTCTTTTCATTCTAAAATAAATAATGATACTATAAATTAAACTTTCAAACAAGACTGAACTTTTTGAAATATCTGATAATATACAAATATTAATGTTTCTAACCAAGAATGTAAGATCTGGATCAACAAATATATATAACTTTTTCTTGTAAAATAATATGCCTTATACACAAAAACTCACCTCAACTATTTTTTCTTTTGATGCTTTCATATTATTTTCCATTTCAACCAACTCTCCTGCAGACTTTTTCTTCTTCTCCTTTAATATAAAATTAAAAATGATCCAATAATTTGAATATTAATACATACAATAAACTACATGTACATGTTTATTATCAATATTCAGTTAGTAACTGATCATTCCATTACAAATGCTGTCATAAATAGAGAAAATATTTAAAGAAATTCAAATAATTTTAAATATTTGCCAGCCTCATAAAAACCAATTCAGCTAATTAGTTATATTCATCCTAAGATAAGCTTACATTATTTATTAATTTACCATAGTTGATATTTCACTAGGTAAAGTGAATGAGATGCAATTTAATTATTAATATTTTAAACTTTTATACCAATTTGTTACCTCTGCACAAACAAACTGGTAGGCAACATAGAGTTTGTTGAGATGTTCAAGCTCTCGGATAATTTTCTGATATTCCAGGAATGAGGAACGTTCCTCCTTCAGCTTTGATAGAGTAGGGGTAATATCTTCCTTGAGAACCTGAAGAAAAACATTCAAACATTTGTTTTCCTTTTCACATAATTATTTTTCTAAAAGGATTTGTACAATTTACACATGGTCTAGTCATCAATAAGTGGTGAATAATAACTAGCTTAGGGATGGTTTGTTAGATTTGTACCCAGTAAAATATTATTTACTTGAAAGCTTAAAAGAACTACATGAATAACTTTCTTGTTAGCAGTTTCTTTTACTCTCGGGAAATCGATTTATCAATTGATAGCATGAACCAGTAATAGCTACATTAGCTATAATAACCATTAAAAATGGCCCACAATCCCCTGTGGAAGAAATAGTCTCACTTTAATGAAAAATGCAAAAACTAAAATAGCAAATTGGGACAATATTATTGTTTGTAATCTGAATCCCCATGGTGGCCATTATACTGGCAATGAAAGAACAAATAACTTGAAACTATTAAATAAAAGTTGTTTAAAACATACAGTATCAATTTCTCTTAATTTAGCATCTTTTTTCTCAATAGTTTTCTGAGCAGCTTCTTTTTTAGTTTCATACAGTCGAGTTCCAGCTGCCTCTTCTATCATTGATAAGATCTGAAAAAAAGTATAAATAGAATAGTTATGTGTACTACACAGCAAATGATACTTGAATCACAAAATGCTGCATGGAATGTTAAAACTGGCAGGGGTTCTAGAATGTTTTTAAAATCCACTAGCCATGGGATCAGTGATTTTCAAAATTCACTAGCCCGACTTAAAAATTCACTAGCTCTACCTCCTAACACTACAAAGTAAAAATAAAACTCAAACTTGACAATCGGATTGATTCGCTAATTTTGCATTGAAAAACAAAATCCATTACAAAAAATACACGTGTCTGTTCCCTGATTCACTGTAAGATTAGTGTCACCGTTTTCAAAAACAAAA
>JAULBS010109384.1:0-15217 GCA_032355785.1 Symmetromphalus regularis | reverse complement strand
GTACGGTGACAAAGGATCGCCTTGCCTACAACCTCTGCTTAACTTAAATTTTTCGGATAAATGTCCATTTTGCAAAACGGCAGAAACAGAATTTTTATATAGTGTTTGTATCCAAGTCTTTATGGACATTTTGAAATTAAATACAGAGCATCTTAATAACAATTCCATAGAATGAATAGGTAATGTTTAATTTTCCAAATATATAAAAGCGTGCACTCATTTAGCAACTAACTTTTTCACTTTAGATGCACAGTGCTCCTAGCTCAGAATGTTAACCAAGGCCTGACACATACAGTAAACAATGTTTTTAATATGGTAACTGGATTTGTGGGGTTGGAGTGGGGGAACAGGGATCTAATAAATACAATGTCTAATTAAGAGGTTACAACATGAGATAGCTGGTAACCAATAGATTACAACAAATTTATTATGTCTAAAACATCAATGACTTTGCTGTTAAATACCTGAGCAGACACATAATTAGTGTTAATGCCCATTTCATTAGTGATATACATTTTTATGTACTGAAGCTAGTATAATATCATTTTTATATCTGAATAAAACAGAATACAAGTTTACCATTCATTCATACATTATGTCAAGAACAATTTTCCATTCTTGACATGGTAACCCTCACAATTGTTCTCAACTTATTTCAAACTTATTTAGGTCAGTAACATAATAGTTGGGACTGAGAAGTAATTATTTCTCCCATCCATGCTATAGAATAAAATTATTATAATAATAAAGATATTTATAAGCAGCTTTACCTTAAAACTAGTTCCTTATATTCTGGATCTTCATTAAGTGTGTATGCATCTTTTTTCATCTCCTGGGGTTTTATATGATTGTCTTTAGGTACATGGATCTGCAATGACAAGTATTCAAAACTTTGTGACATGCAAACAATATAAATGTAGCTTTAACAGATTGTACTATATATTAGAATATATTTTTTAAAATTTACTTAATAGGTATGCATAATGAGCAAATAATTTACAGCAGAATTAACAACTGAAACCAAAAAGGACTTGAAAGAAACATTAATTTATAATGAAAAGAAATTTCTTGGATCATTCTCATGAAAGCAATGGCAGTACCCATCACTTAAACTGCTAATACAAAATGTTATAAAATTGTTTGATGACTATACTTGTAATTTGTTCTAATATAATAGATTTAAAATAATATGTAAATACTAATAAGTTATAATATTGCAGTCAACAATTTCAAAGTATCTATATCAAAATACCGATAAACTTGCAATTGATGTAAATGATTTTTGCCAAGTCAAACTGAGGAAAACAATATTTTACAATTCTCAGTTCATGCTTAAAGTCCCCAGGTGATAAAATATATTAAAATGTTTAAAACACAGTACTGTATAAATACTGTTATAAGAGTGTCCCAGTGAGTCGCAAAATGTTCCTAATTTATTCCATATTATAAACATTCATGCATGTATTAATTACACAGAGAATTTAATTTTAAAGAAAAATTAAAATATATATATTTCTGATGGTGTGGTAATAACCAAATTATACTATTAAATATTCTTGAAAACAAGACTGCCAAGAGTATGTGACATAAATGCTATTTTAATGTTTAAAACAAGTATTACATTAAACCAAACTTTAAAATAAAATAAAAATCTTAACATTCCTATCTTCAGATGTTTGCTTTGGTACTACTAGTCAGTAATATCAGTATACTGTAACAGTAATATAAATGGAAAAATAAATGTATATATTAAATACTATATTAATTAAAGCACTACAAGCTTTCCTTAATACTGCATGTTTTTCCCCACCAAAAGCTGCAATAAAGTAAAAAATAAAAAATACCAAGAAAAGTGAAAATTTTTCTTGTGTATTTTAAGTTGTAAATTAATTTAATTGGATTCAATAGGCAACACCAAGTTGGGACTATAAAATTAACTGGATTTACAGATTTCTGGATTAGCTACATGCAGGTTTAAGTAATTTGTGGAATTAGATGCAAGTTTTAATAAACAATGGAGTGTAATTGTTTATAATATATATATATTAGTTACCATTTAAATATTCTGACGAATTTAAGTCTTACCTTTTTATTCTTTGATGAATTTGCAATAATTGATGATTGCCTATTTATAACTACAGGCGAGGTCTGTGTTGACATATCCACAAAATCCGAAGTGGATGTAGATGTCATAAGATTGTTATTACTTTGATCAAAAGCATGCATCTTAGAGCATTTATTACAAGGAAGACTGTTACCATCACCCATGCAAGTAGGATAAATATCATCTAGAGTAAATAGGCTGGGAAGCTGGCCAAGAGAAATAGAGCGTTTTTTTAAAAGTGATTTATTTGACATATGTGGGCCTTCTAGTGATGAAGCCCGAAGAGCTTTGTATATACGGTTACAACTAGCACCTATAGAATTGTAAGTAATCCTACAATCTTGTAAGCGTTGCAAAAACCTACTTACACCATTAGCTTTCAACATGCTATCTGGTTGATCACCCTCATCCAATGTGTTAGTAATCGGAGCTAAAGAAGAAGTTTCGTGTAAGGTATTAGTGGGCTCATCCTCTGTCTTGCTTTCTGCAGTGCTTCCTGAGGACGACGTACTTGGAGAGACATTTTCTCGCACACTTGTAACCCTAAACCGACCACGTTTGGCAGGCTTTGCGGCTTCAGAAACCTTCTGGATGTCCATTTCACCACTGTTTGATTCTACAGTTTCAGCATTATGACCAACCAACTGAGGGTGCTCACTGCTCCCATCTTTGTTTTCAGGACAAAGACCATTAATTTTTTCTGAAGATTCTGAAGCTTTAACCAAAGGATCATTTGGTACAGACTGAACAACAAACCTTGATTTCTTTATAACAGAAACATTTTTAGATTCTGTTGTCCCATTTATTTCATGCGATTTGTCTTGGTCCATAAGCACAGCAGGAGCTGTGTGATGTTCCAGTGGTAAATCAGTATCTATATGAGCTTGCACAGTATTTGCTAATCCTGGATCTGAAACTGCAGCAGTGGTAGAGGCCACAGATGCAGTGACATCCTTCCTGTTACCACGTAATTTCTTAATCAAAGCTTGTTCTAGATTTGCTAGATCATTTCCTTTACGTCCTTGACCATCTTGACTTAAACTAGTTGGGGTCTGATAGCCAGCATCTGTGGTTCCATCTTCTGTTATTTTGCGCTGCTGTGTTGGCGAGTGAGGCGGTGAAACCATAACACTAATGGGACCTTCAGTAGCAGTCACTTGAGAAGCAGCCTGTGTACTTGTCGATGGAGTACTTGTCTGTTGGGATGGAAACACGGACACCTGTCCTGGATACACCCAACCTGGAGGATAAAACATCTGATTCATTGAGCTCACTTGTTGCTGTGACTGAGATGCAGATGATGGATGCTGCTGTGACTTCTGCATCTGCTGTAGCCACATATACTGAAACATCTGCTGCTGCATCTGTAACATTGGATCAGTTGAGTAGTATGGGTAATAGAGACCCTGGTACTGAGGACCTTGCTGGATCATTTGTTGATACATCATCTGCTGGGCTTGCCCACCAACTGGCATAAATTGGGCAAGCACTGGCATGCCTTGGCCTGGCTGAGACGGTTGGCTTGTTTGTGACATTTCATGACCTGGACTAGGCTGAGTGTAAGCCTGCTGTCCTGGCATCAGATTAGAGTTTTGTTGTGAATGTTGAATCTGATGTTGAACTGAGCCTTTTCCTTGGTTATCTTGTCCTTCTGACAACTGAAGCCCCATTCCATGAGGACCAGCCTCTCCTGGGGTAACAGCCTGTGACAACCCTGTTGGTGGCTGTCCAGATTTGCTCTGGGTTGCAGTAAGCTTGGACAATTTTTCTTGCAAATCATTCAAATCAAAAGGAACATTAGCAGGCACAGTAGTGCTTTTCCAGGACCGTTCATTGTCTACTGCACTCAGGTACTCTGTATCACTGGCTCCAATAGTGTCGTGTAAACCCAATGTAACTTGAGAGGAATCGTGAGGAAAGTTATCTGGTGAAACCAGTGTAGTGTCTTCAGCATCATCCTCAGAAATTTTGGTCTCGGGAACTGGATCACACACACGACTGACAATAAACTTCTTACTTTTGCTGAAAACCACAGTCGAGTCCTGCATAATGTCATGATTATGATCACAGACTTTATCAGTGGTTTCTACACTGCCCTGTTCTCGATGTTCATCAAATTTTTGATGGACATCGACATGTTCAAATTCCAATTTCTGAAGAAAAAATTGAAAATCAAAATTAGCTTCATGATAAAAATACAAACTACACAAAAGTAAGGGAATTAATTTAAAAAATACACCTAAAAATCTGATTTAGGAATAAAAAGATAAAAGATGTGTAATAGTTTGGGTCGAACCTACAGTACAAATATACACATTTATTTATGCCAACACCAAATAAGTACTGAAAACTACAATTAAACAGAAATTGCTACACATGTTCAAATCAGCATAGAAATTTTTAAATACCAAAATTCAATAAACTGCATTAAAAGAGAAAGAGAAAAAAGCACCATTATAGAATTACATGAAAATAATATGTCACGGGGCATAACTATACTTAAACTAGTAGCAGTGTTTTAATTTTCAAACTGTATGTTCTTGTGGTAAAGTGTAATTTAATATTAAAACCACAGTATTTTGATAAAATAAACTTATTATTGTAAAAATGTTCCAAGCATCTTTATTTTGCAAATATTCATTAAATGTTCCAAAAATAATATTTAATCTCTTTTATCAGGAAGAAGACAGAGAAATTACTATTCACCTTAACAGTTCCTCCATCTGGAAGTGGCTTGGAACGTCTTGAAGCATTCGGACTAGAGGTGGGAGTGTTAGCAATACTGACACACACTGAGATAGCATCTGTGGGATTTTTCTTCACCATGGAAAAAACATGCTGTAGCAGGTCGATGATAACGAAGGACTGACTTTCTGGGAGGATCTCGGCTGTAACCTGAAGTGCAAACATGGCAATCCCAATTAACAGATATATGACATAATCATATTTATTACCTATGCGGTACAGCATAACATGGGTAATATTTATTGTACGAGTTCCCTCGTATGTTATTACATATGTAATAATAATCATCTGTCCTCCTAGGATTGTCGTTTAACGATTGGCTGTTGTAAGAGTACATTTTCCCCTGATTGGCTAACGTCAGTTTATGACGTCACTTAATAACGTTTTCAAGACATCAATGAAGAAACATTATTCCACAGTTAAGTAAACGTAAGTTTGTAAACAATGACTGGAATGTTCATTTAGCAAGACAATGCTACGGTAACAACAGAATATTATATTCGTGTCCATGACAGACAATGTTTACGACACTCGTGCCTAAATTATCGCATTACCCTCGCTCTTGAAATATGACAATTTAGGTACTCATGTCGTAAACATCGTCTGTCATTGACACTCATATAATATCCTCTATATATATAAATTGGTGACAATTATAAATGCGAATTAAAACACCCTAGAATGTATGGTGCTAATTCAATGTTTCTCGTACAAAGCAAAACCCCTTATTACTTCTAGAGTGGCAACATGTCAGCACACCTTGGTAGTTAACCTTCAGGACACTGAAGGCTACATATCTAGCCATGCTGTTATAACCACATTTAACCTTAAAAAACAAGGGTAGTGTGATACTTTATTTTCAGGGCACATTGGAGTTATCTCCCCTAAAACAATCTTCTATACAAAAGCAACAAAATTGTCGATTTACTTCCTGTAAGTCCAAGGTTTTTTTTTTTTTTTTTTCTTAGCAAAATTTATGCGACCAACAACAATGGCATAATGTTACTTCTGATTGATATTTTGATTGTTTATTTGATAGTTTTTTCCACCAATGAAAATTGTGACATGGAAGGGATTTTAATTAATTTTCACTTTGTGCACAATCTTTGGCCAATGTGACACGGTAGGTGAAGATATTGGCGAAGACAGCCAACCACTAATTATAATGGAGCACATACATAGCGATCTTTGTTGATTTTTTAGCTCAAAAATATGGCAACAAATATTGCAGAAACCACAATTACAATAAACAAAAATTACAATAGCAATAATATTTAGTCCATGCACAGCAGTTATTTTAGGTTTTTACTGGGTTTTCCATTCATGATGCGTGCAGGAAAGCAATTTACAAATACCCTCTCAACCTGACATTTGTCAAAATTAATTCAGTAGTCTAAAGGTTAAGTAGCATTATCACAATTATACAATTTTATCATACAAGTAATTTTTGTATATAATTTTTTTTCTCAATAATTGTAAATTTTGTCACAAACATTTATTTCTTCAATTAAATGAAGTATGGTCAAACAAGTATTCAAAATATGTTAACAAAAATGGTTTATTTCCAAAAGCACCTAATTTTTCTCAAACAAAATAATTTATAAAAAGGATAGCTTACCAAGTTCTCTGCAATTTCTTCAGGCTTGTCATTTTCCAATGCGAACTTGAAAGTAACAGTGTTACGATTGGACATTTCCAATCTACAATCTACCTCAACTTCATCAGTTTTTTGTTCAACTCCCAAAATAGTAAGACGAGGTGATCTCTCCATAGTTTTACGCCTTTTAGTCCTGCTTTTTCGCTTTACCTTGTCTTGACTGTTATTGCCACCAGTTTCATTTTCACTAAAATAAAACATTAAAAATAGTAACAGGTTCTACCAGTATGTCGATCAATATTAAAGATTTGTAGAAATAAAACAGAACAGCATATCAAATAGTATTGTTACTACTGAAGGAGGGCATGCTAACCCCCTATCATATTGTAGGTACATGACCAAAAATTTAAGTTAAGGATTCCTGTTTAGTTAACATCATTGCAAAGGTCTTAAAATGAATATTAATATGGTACAAAATTCATCTTAGTGTTATAAATATTAAGATAGTTGTGATATTTTTAAACTGACAAAAACTACCAAACTTTAGTCATGGTTTACAATGGATGGGAAAACAGTAAAAATGATAAAGACAACTGTATCATCTTCAATTCACAAATAATTGTTTATATATTATTATAAATGCACACACAAATAACTTTTTTTAATGATATTCAAAACATAGTTAACACTGTTCTTTAAAATTACCCCACTACTCCCATCTCCCCCCCCAAAAAATATATACATATATATAAAAAAACAAAAACATTAGCAGACTTTGGATGAACAAAGTATAGTACTAGATATTTATATTAAGACACTGTAATACCAATAAGAAAAAACCTACAAATGTAGAAAAATGTTATCTACTGAAACCTCTACAAAACATGAAGTTCAAATGCACGTCTGTTTGTAAACAAAACAAGTCACGTGACATGTGTGTAGCAGGAAATCACCCACCCTGTAAATCAAACCCCCTCTTGTGATTTCCTAAAAAATTACAGGTGGGCGTTTGTGATTTCCAGGGATTTGTGATTTCCAGGGGGTTTGTGATTTCCAGGGGGTTTGTAATTAACTGCTACACTGGACCAAATAGCCAGTGGATGCTCACTAGACTAGTTTTTGTGCTTCGTTTTAAAACTAGTGAGAATGTTTGAAACCAGTGAAATCACTATGTAGTGTCCACTAAGGTTAGACTATCTTGAATGTAAGGTAGATAAAATTAGTTCAACTAAGCTGATTTAAAATAGAGAGTATATGACAGGATACTTTATAATATGCTTACCTCTTTCTCTGGGTAAAATCTTAAGTGTCAATACCAAAGAAATCCAAAAACAAACAACAAAACAATTTTTTTTTAAATCCCAAGAAATACATGTGATTTAAAGAAAAAGAAAAAATATATATAGCTTACAAAACAAAATGTAGTTATATTCAAATATTTATGATTAAATACATACAATGTAAACCAAGATTCAAATATTGAATGCAAAACAATAAAAAAAAACTTTCTATTTCAACTTACTGTCCAGTATACGCAGGTTAGTGTTTCTCTCCGTGCATGTACTACAAAATGTGGGAGTGTTTTCTGTCCACCCGATCTTGTTAGGTATTACTGGATATTCTGGAGTACCTGAAACATAATTAGTCACAGTCGTATAACTACATACGTATAAAGTTAACTAAAATAAAATTAAAAACCATCATGGACTGTACCTTTTAATTTTTATTTACTTTACTTTGTTAATATACTCAACAAATGCAGTGGCTTTTTTATAATCTGGAGTAACACAGGCACTCTATCACTATTACCGGTACAAAGAATAGATTCTCATAGGATACTCCTATAGTGATGTTAGATACAGAGGATACATAGAAAAATATAATGTATGACATGAACATTACATTCAAAAAAGTATATACATGTATATAGTTGTTGCATAAAAGTATCATATGTAATACCTATTGTGTACAAAGTGATGACACCATATGTCATGGATTTTATCAATTATGTTATTTTGAAATTATGTTAGAAACAATGCTTGAATTTATGGATTTTCTAACATGTTTTTATGGTGGTAAAATACTAAATGACATCCAGTATGACTGTTTATATTACAATTTGCAACATAAACAGTATTAAACAGGCTATCATTGAGTATTCTATATAAATAATGAATACTTACCATACAGATGATGTAACTAATATATTATATTTAACATAGTATTATTAACTATGTATTACAAAATACTTTTCTATATCCAACTAAATGAATCTAATAATAGTGTAACAACATACATTAACTACTCGTCAAATGACCTCACCTTACAATCAATGTACACTATCAACTTACCCCGGTGTGCAATATTACTTATCTTTTTCATATCCAACAGAATAAGTCAAAAGACAGGGAAATGCACAACACAAGCACATCACAGATTAGAGCTAATAATCATTGACTGACTGAAATAAATAAGTACGTGGGAGTGCAGTTAATCACTCAAGGCTATCAGCTGCAAATCAAGGAACTCGCCCAGTTGTAAGGCCAAAGCTATTACATTACTTGTATAATAGTTTCTGGTTAAGTGAACTTATTACAATCTATATAATGCATATTATATAGTAAACGAATAATTATATCATTTATATTATATGATGGATGGATGGATGGATTAAGGGATGGAGGGATGCATGGAAGGAGAGATGAATGCATGGACTAAGGGACAGATGAACAGATGGAAGAACAGACAACATGACTGGTTGGCTGGATGAATGGATGAAATTATTCCCAGAAAACATTTTAGTTTAGAAATTTTAACTGAAGATAATATTATTCCAAATAAAACTCTAAAATGGTTGTTTGTAATCCAAAGGGTTTTTGTGAGAGCATTTGGGATAAAAATGTTTCAAAATACAAGCAATACAATTAACTTTAGTTTGCCTAAGAAATTAGTTGATTAAGTCCTGAGGCCAGCTGTGGTGAGAATGTGTCTCGGCCCATACAATGTAATGACACCATCCATCATTTTTTGTATGCCCACAGGCAGATCACTATCAACAAATCAGTTAAAATTCATTATACCCCACACAGGTGCAGATACGACATGCATTGTTTACTTCCTCATTACTTCCACACGGTGACCACCGTTCCAGAATTTTCCAAAAACTCCTGAATTTTTAACCAAAACCCGGAATTTCAGAATTTTTACCAAATATCTGGAATTTTTTTCAAATTACATACCCAAAAAATCTCTAACCGACCATTTTCAATTAAATTACCGAAATGAAATAAGCGATCTAATTTTCCCGAGAACAGTGTATTTTCTATAATAGAGTTATGCTCCTTTAACAAATGCAAATTGTTGGTCTCGTCAGTTGATCAATGAAAATCGTTTAACAAAAAAGTACATTGAAGCCATAATATGGAAACATTTTGTTCGAAGACATTTATTTCTGGTTGAAAACATTACATTTTGGGGTATTTTGTGGTATTACGTTACACAACAGACAATAAATAACGAAACAACTTGGTTAGAGAACAATGTTTATTCAGGATGCATATTTAGTTACGTACAACGAATATAGAGAGTACGATGCAAGCGTGAAAATCTTTTAGAAAGGTGTCCAGTGATACCTTTGCCAAGGGATTAAAAATACAGAATTAGATCAAACTTAATCATGTTTGGAATACAGCTAGATAAGACAATAAGGACAGTTGTTATATGTCTTATTTGTTATTAAACTGTTTTATTTTACTGTGGTAATTTATGGATGCTTTTTGTCAAAATTAGAAAATTAGACAATTTTAGATGAAAAATTTAAATAGTTTGATTATTTTTCTTCTGATTAGATTCATTTGTTTCACTTTACACAAAAAAGGTAATGAAAAATAAAATATAACAAAAAAATGCTTGCTCTACGCTACATATGTACACATTTATTTTAAACGTGATGTGAAGTACAAATATTTAGGGTATTTTCTTTAGTGCTGATTATGGCTTAGATTTTTTGGTGACCTGTAACACATTTATTAATACATGTATTTTATTATGAATCATGTTTATTTGTAAAATTCATATTAAGATTTTGTAAAAGTGTGTTCGTGCTTTAAATTAAGATTTTGAAAAAGTGCATCCGTGCTTTATATTATGATTTTGAAAAAGTGTGTTCGTGCTTTAAATTATGATTTTGAAAAAATGCGTTCGCGCTCTAAATTATTATTTTGAAAAAGTGTGATCGTGCTTTAAATTAAGATTTTGAAAAAGTGCGTTCGCGCTTTAATTTATCTTTTTGAAAAAGAGCGTTCGTACACTTAAATTTGTAAATTTAGAATAGACCGGGAAAAAAATCCCTTCAAGTTGGTCGCCCTGCAGACTAGTCCGAGTTTCTGACATTAGAAACTCGGACTAGTGTCAGACATATGGTGTTTTGCGACTTATAGTCTTTAGAGGAAACTCGCTACCCCATATAAGCTACACTTTCCGATTAGCAGCAAGAGATCTTATATATGCGCTATCTCACAGGACAGCACGTAGATCACGGTCTTTGATAAACCAGTTGTGGACCACTGGTCGGTATAAGAGGCGTACATCTACCCACTGAGCCTTATGGTGCACTCGCTCTGAGCTGGAGCCAGTATCAAGATTAAAAAAACCATGCCTGAATTGAGATTTGATCCCAGTACCAACAAGCCGTAAGTCAAACAGCTTAACCACTGAGCTTAATGGGTCGGTAGAGAATAAATATTAAAATTCGTTGCGTGTTCAGGAGGGCGGCGTCACGTGAACAATTTGATTGGTTACCGTCGTCTTCTATCACATTATATTTATGTAATATTATGTCAAAGTTGAAAGTGGTCTTAACTTTTAACAGAGCATAAAATACTGCCACTGTCATTGGTAGTGTATGTTGAGATGGGGGGTGAGGTGGGAGGGGGTAAATCGATGCAAATGTATTCCATGTAGTGCAGTGGCAGGCGCGGATGCAGGATTTCGGAAAGAGGGTAGGTCCAAAAGTGATGAGTGGATAGAAATGGGGAAAAAATGGCTAATTTTCACGTTCTTCCACTCGGTAAAAGGTTTTTACAAAATTTTAATTCGAGAAAAGTTGCGTCCTGACCCCCCCCCTGGACCCCATGGTTCCGCTACTGAGTGGAGTAGCGCTGTATTTTTAATGATTTGTTTAATTATGATTTTTTTAATTATGATGTTTTTAATGCAAATTATTGAACATTACTCTACCGATATCTTTAAACGGGAAATCACGCTATTAATAGGCATTATCAGTCGCGGATGCAGGATTTCTGAAAGGGGGGGTGGGGTGTCCAAATTTGATGTTTGAATAGGACTGGGGAAAATGGTTACTTTTCACGTCCTTCCACTCGTAAAATATATGTAAAAAAAATATATATATATATATATTCTAGAAAAGGGTATCCCGGACGCCCTGGACCCCCTCTGGATCCGCTACTGAATTATGCATTTCACCTATAAGGATTACATAAGGACAATATAGTTGTAATTAGCGAGAAAAATCATTTAGAATATTACATGGTAACGTTTATTTACCCAGTTATGTTGAAAAACTGTAGAATGTTCGAAAATTAGGAGATTTTCTGTGTGAGGGTGAGTAAGCGCTATTTTTTATTTATTATTACTACTTCATTATTTATTTATTTATTTGAAATTTTGCGCTCCTAAGAATGTTGTACCCTGTGGCCTCGTCCACGCTACGCCACTGACGTAGTGTCATTGTGACAAATACTCTTGTAACTGAAACGTAAAATTTGCATATTTTCTTCAAAAAAAGAGTAGTGACTGAAGATTTTTGTTACGCTGAAAACTAGCCCGCGTTTCTGGCGCTTGACAGCTTTGTTATTACAGATATTTGGCTAGACAGCAAAATATCAGTAATAACAAATCTGTCAAGAGCTAGAAACTCGGAATAAGTGAAAACCAGTAGACAAAACCTATATTTTGTATTTCAAGAATGGAATGTTGTAGTATTTATATCTAAGGTGCATATGTTGATTAAAAGTTTGCATCTAGCGTGCTTAGTATAGCCACAGTTATTTCAGTCGTGTATGGGATTTAATTTGATATAATAATTATCATAGAGACTTGAAAAACCAAGGGAGATAACTAATGTTAAATTAGTCTTTTGTTACAAGAGTTGTCGAGTCTTAGAAGTTTGCAAGAAGTTTAAAAATTATTATATTGGCAAGACGATAATTTAATTTGGTACGTACGTGCATGCGTGCGGTTGTGCGTGCATGCATGCGAGTGCGAGCGTGCGTGCGTTCGTGTTTTTGTATTTCTGGCGCCACAGGGAAATGGTAACTGCGATTTTTCATGTATTATTCTAACACAAATAGGACATTTTATGGGGTCGCAGCTTTTCCTTTTCCCTTGCATATAGCTTTAATTTTATGCGCCAGTTTATACAATATTCAAAATGGCTACTAGTAACGGACAAGTTTCAGTGTCTATTTTAGTCATGTTTATGACGATGTACTCAGAATGGAGGCACACAGCTATTTCATATAGAATGCAGGATTTCTGAAAGGGGGAATCCAAATTTGATGGATAAATAGGACTGGCGAAAAATTATTAATTTTCACGTCCTTCCACTTGGAAAAAATATATTTAAAAAAATTCTAGAAAAGTGTGGTCTGGATCCTCTGGACGACATCTGGATCCGCTACTGGAACCGCTACTGGATCCGCTACTGGAACCGCTACTGGAACCGCTACTGGAACGATGTATTTGTTCTAAGTTATAAACTAATATCGTTACACCTTTCCTATAATCATTGCAGTGTATTTGGAAATAAACTATAAGAAGGAAAACGACGTCTGTAGTTTAACTTCATCACCTTGTTGTAGAGATTTAGATAATGATTTTTTTATTTTTTTTATATCTTCATCATAGACTCGAATCTGAGAGTTCCTTCTCTTCCCCCTCCAACTCTTCTTCTTCTTTTTCTTCTATTTCTATTTCTATATCATATTAATTCCAGGCCCGTAGCCAAAGGGGAAGGGGGGATTGTGGGGATCGGACGATCCTCCCCGCAGGATTGAGAGTTCCGTTAAAACGAAAAAAGTATAGATATTATTTTTCACTTGTTTATTGAGTTCCGTCTACATGAAATTTCGATCTCCCACCCATCACCTCCCGCTGAACATGCTGGCTATGGACTTGAATTCATCTTATTTTTCTTCATCAGTTATAAGCTCCTTTCATAGGATTCAAACCCATCAGTGGACTCGTTCTCTGATTGTGGTTTTTCCCGTCTCAATCAGTGGTTCACGATTGGTATATCAAAGACCGTAGTATGTGCTTTCCCGTTTGTGGAATAAATTTCTATAAAAGAATCTTTGCTGCTAATGGAAAAGTGTGCTGGGTTTCCTCTGAAGACTATGAGTCATAATTAACAAATATTAGACTTACAATAGCTTATGATTAATAAACAAACGTGATCCAGTGGGGTTAAACAAAACATAAATAAACAGTTATGATATTCTATTAACCTAAAGGTGCAAAACTCCAAAACAGACTGTGCTGCCTATATTCAAAGACGACCGAGCGTGTGTTTTATACTTGGTCTGCGCTCTCCTTGTTTACAGGAAAGATTATTAAAATGTAAAAAAAAAAAAAAAAAAAGTTCTTTCAAGTCACAAAATGTAATTCTGATATTCTTTTGCCTTTTCTGTAAGCGATCAGTGGCCATAAATATAGTAATTTCCTGTCTAATTTGACTTGTATATGATTCACGATAATATGTGACAGGATCTAGCTCAATCGGTAATGCTTTCGCATCAGGTACTTTCGGTCGTAAGATCGAATCGCTCGGTTGACTTATTTTCATTCACACACACATATGCGCACATATACACACTCTCACGCACTAACACACATAGTCACACACCTACATACACACTAACATACACTCACACACACAGACTCACACACACACACACACACACTCACACACACACACACTCACACACACACACACTCACTAACACACACACTCACTAACACACACACTCACTAACACACACACTCACTAACACACACACTCACTAACACACACACACACTCACTAACACACACACTCACACACACACCTACGTACATACTAACACACACACACCTACATACATACTAACACACACACCTACATACATACTAACACACATACCTACATACATACTAACACACACACCTACATACATACTAACACACACACCTACATACATACTAACACACACCTACATACATACTAACACACACACACCTACATACATACTAACACATACACCTACATACATACTAACACACACACACACCTACATACATACTAACACACACACCTACATACATACTAACTAACACACCTACATACATACTAACACACACACCTACATACATACTAACACACACACACACCTACATACAGCCCTCTTCCTTAACATTTTTGCGTAGGAGCCAGATGGCGCCTGGTTTAAATTTTTTAGGCGCCAAAAAAGATATTTAGGAGCCATATTTTGTGTGTGTGTGTGTGTGTGCGTGTGTGTGCGCGCGCGTTTGTGCCTGTCTGTCTGTCTGTCTGCCATTTCTTTCACAGTGGTATACGCAGTATTAAATTTTATTGTAAGATCGTCTTGGGTACGTTCAGATTGTTTGGCACGCTGTGTATCCATCACCTTCAATAATGGCCCTGAACTATCTAAGCACACATCACGACACTGACATGTCAACCGCTGTTGCAG